>CAJPDP010063824.1:0-10513 GCA_905336975.1 Bombina variegata variegata
AAACAATGTAAAGGTCTTAAGGTTGCGAAGTATTAAACAGACAGTTTTTTTTAAAAAGCAAAGTTGAAATGTCCTTACCTTAATAGTCTTAATAGTCTTAATAGTCTTAATATCTTAATGTTAATATCTTAATCTTAATATCTTAATAGTCCATATGTATGGTCTTGACATTGCAGAGTGATGTGGGATATACGAAGAGTTAATCTGGGACTAAATATTAAATTGGAAACACCTGTATAGTGAGGAGGGTTTAATAAACTAAAGTCTTGATTGGATAAGATTTTTATAAAGCTCAGGGCTCTCAGTTAGGGATGATATGCCTAATGAAACAGTGTGTAAGCTGAGAAATGCATTGCAACATGTTATTACATAGTGGTCACTGTTGTACCCTATGGTTTTACACTGTATTTTATGAAAAGTGGATTTTATACTTTCACTTGATTGAGAGCCTGAGTTTATATCTTGGGGATACGCCCAGAATGAAGGTGTGCAGGATCCAAGGAGCAGTGAACTGGGACACTGAGAGATCCCAGTAGGTGTAACTAAGCACAAGTGGGTGCTGCTTCCCGCAGAGCCTCCCGCTTAACGGAGCAGATACCTATACTGCTAGGATCCAAACAGCCTTGAAAGAAAGCGGAGAATATGGAAGGTATGGAGGCACTGACACAGCATAACCAACGCTTTGCAAACATTGAGAAGCTCATGGAGTCAGTAATAGAGAGAGCCCCATTTGATATCCTCACGAGCAAGTTTTGTGCCACTGCCATACAAATAAAAGCTACGGAGGAAGGTCAGATGCCTGCTAGTCAAAATGGTGCCGTGAAGACAGTGGACACAGCAGACGCATTGTACCCACAATGGGAGCCTTCTCTGATTAATCACAGTACCTTCTTGCCAGAAGAACCATCCCTCACTAGGGAATTAATGACAGGGATGCCGGGCCTACATGTAAGAGACGACCACGTGGCAATCACAATACCAATTCTACTGGACCACATTAAGAGTCTGCTCCAGACCTTGCCCACAGATCAGAGATTAGCACTGAACGGTTATCAAGGGGGGCAGGGGGGCCCCCAAACAACTAAGAGGGTTGAGCCATCGGACCTTTTGCCATATAGTATCCAGGTGGCAACGGAACAGAAAGATCACAGAGGAAGGCATTTAGATCCGGACGATCGGTACGACCTTACACAGCTTATTCTCCCTCTGGAACCACACCAGGATGACAAACTAGTGAGACTCATGTCCAGACAGACTTGGGTTGATAGATTTCCCCAAAAAGTAACGCTGGCTTTTCCAGAATCTGGACTTTACGATCAGGCTTTTACAGGGGGCTGACATTGAATTAATTTATCACTGGGGCCATCAAATCCTTGTGACCATGTAAATTTGGTGTGTTAACCTGTTTTGATGTGTGTCTGACATACAATTTATCTAGTTTATATGTTGATCCCCAATGTTATACAGCTTATGCTTTTGATCATAGCAATTTTCTTTTAGTGATAGCTTATCCGTAGCGGTAATGGGATATACGCTGCAATGGCGCGATAAGGCACCGCTTCTATATTTGCAATCCTCTTTTTGCGGCTTGCGGCCGGGGCCACAGATCAGGGGTTAACAATATAACACTGCTCAGGGGGAAGACCTTGGCCACTAGGGAAAAGTTTATGTTATAAATAGCTGGTCATCAACAATTAACCAAGCATACATTTTTAGACAATTAATAAGATATAATTTCCCCCCTCTATCACACATGTACACATATAATTAATTAAAACACCAAAAAAAGAGGGAAAAAGAGGGTATTACCCCACGACAAGACCGGTAGTGATATGAAGTGTCATGTTTAAATATTTGCTTTAAGAACAAATGTATGCTCAGTTTTGGTCCATACCTCATTTATATCCTTTTATTTTGTTTAGTATGTTTTTCTATGTATAATTATATCATCTTATTTTGTTTTCTGTAGTATCTTTTTTTTTATGTATTATTCACATATAACCCCCTTATTGCTATATACTTATAGGGTCCAAGAGAGGCTCATTTAGATAGCTGGGGCAAAATTGAGGTTTAATAACTAATGCTCATGGCTTTGTTCTTTATTCTATTTTTAATATATAATGGATTTTGCTAGTATAGCTATGTGTGGGAATATCTATGTACTAAACCTACAGATTTCAAACCCTGCGCCTTAATTCATCATCGTTTAATAATGCAGGGAAATATGAGTATTACACAATTATAGTATCTCTGATGTATCCCATGTATTTTTATGTTCTGCTGTAAAACCTCATGTTATTTTAATAAAGCTCTTTGAAAAAAAATTAAAAAATTTAAATGCACATAGATGAATTATATCTTTGAATATAAAAATATTTAGAATACACACGCATTGGCAAAAAGGCTTCTAGTTAAAGTTATCACTGTTTTAGTTTTAACATCTGCATGTGCATGTGAAGCATAGCTGGATATTCTCATTGCACCAACATTTTAAATACTGCAGCTTCTCAAAGTGCTAGTGAGGATTGTATCATGTCAACAATTAACACATTGAGTCATTACTAGATAGCACAAGCACCTTAGCCTCTCTCAACAAGTGCTGTGTTTGAAATGCTGGTGCACAGTGCATACTTAAATACACTTTTGAAACAGCTATATTTTGTATTAGAAGCATTTTTGCGAATACATGTATATTACAAGACTGCTTCTATTCAGAACTCAAATGCATCCATGTGGATTCCAATTTTGGCTGGAATGTCCCCTTAAGATGCTCAGAATATTAGACACACAGATACACAAAATAAACCACACAATAATGTAAATGCATCTGTAAAATGCATTATTATTATCAGTTATTTGTAGAGCATCAACAGAATCAGCAGTGCTAAAATCATGGGTCTAATATGCAAGGTAACAATTATGAGAGTCAAAGGGATAGCAGGAGGGAGTTAAATGTGAGGAAATGTGATAAAAGTGTATAAACAAGTCTTTCCAGAATTTTTGAGGCAAAGAGGAGTAGGGAAATAGGGTCGTAGTTGGATGGGTGTGATGGATCAAGAGAAAAATTTTTAAGGATAGTGCATGTTTAAGGTATGAGGGAACTATACAAGTGCAGAGGGAGAGATTAAAAATATGTGTGAGAATAGGAGTAAGAGTAGGAGAGAGGGGTGGCGGTAGTTGTGAGGGGATGAGATCAAGGGGATAGGTAGTGAGGTGACAGGAAGATATAAGAACAGAAACTTCTTCCTCAGTAGAAGGAGCAAAAAAAAACTGAATCTGTGGCTTTGTGGGTTTTGGACATTGGTGAACGGTTGAGGGTGTTGAGTGTTGATTTTATTTCTGATGGAATCTATTTTGTTGGTGAAGTGGCAAAATATTGAGCTGAGAGTGAAGTGGAAATAGGAGGTGAGGGTGGGTGGAGAAGGGTGTTATAAGTGGAGAACAGACATTTTGGGTTTGAAGAAAGAGTAGAGTAAAAATATAAAAAGTAATCCTGCTTGGAGAGGGTAAAGGACAGTATACACCAATTTTCATATAACTGCCTGTAATAAACATTACTATAAAGAAGAATATGCACAGATACTGATCTAAAAATACAACCTTTTAGAAACTTACTTAGAAGCTCCCAGTTTAGCACTGTTGATGAGGTAGTCTGGGGCACCCACTGTAAGGGGCTAGGTAAACAAAAAGAGCAGACACTCCCCACCTCCCCCCTTCCCTGTATATGAAACGACAGATAACATAAACAGAAGCCAGCAGGGGTCTGTAAATGCATGTATAAATCTGGCACTGTGGGGCTTGGTTAGAAGTCTGAAAATCAGCACAATGTATATATTTATTTCCTCTTCTCAGATATCCCTGCCCTCATTTTTGGGGATTTCAAACTACCATATAGGCTATATAAATGGATCTTCTACAAAACAATTCTGCAAAAGAAATATAGTGTACAATGTCCCTTTTATGGGCAAACTAGTAGGAGTTTAAGATGAACTTGTAATGAAGAAAGTCAGATGAACACCAGTATTTTCTCCAATGTCCCTCAGCAGTGATGGAACATCTATGTAGGTAGCACGTCAGAGGAGTATGTGAGTGCTGTTGATGTGTGTGTGACTTTTGAACTATGATAGGAGGTGCCATATTTTCAAGAACCGATGTAACAAGAGTAAAAATAAAGTGACAGATAAATTGATCAGGGAGGGGAAAGGAGGAGATGGAAAAGAGCAGAGGTTTGAAAGATTTTGCTGATCTAGTGACTTAATGGCCCGGTGGAGTTTGGTGCGTGGTTAGAAGGAGGGAGAGCAGTAGGTAAAGATGTGATGTTGCAATGAGGAGATGATGGTCAGAAGGAGAAACAGGGGAAATTGTGAGTGCATCGATAGCTGAAAATCAAATCAAGGGAGCTTCCATCTTTGTGAGTTGGAGAATTGGATATTAGGACAGTATAGGGGAGCGCTAAAAAGCTGGTTGAAATAGATATACTTATACCTTGAAAGGGTTAATATAGCACCATAGAAATAATTGAACTGATATTATGTACACTTCTCTCCTCCTTAAAATAAAAGTGAAAGGGAATAATATATGAGGTCACAATATTGTGTAAACACTTAGATGTGATGAAAAGCAAATGAAGGTCCTATTGCAAATTATGTAACGTAATTGCAAATAAGGTCACTTAACCAATGAGGTATACAAGTGTGTGTATCAAACACTCCGAATAAGGTGATTAAAATAGACAAGAGGTTTTTTTATTTAAACAGTTTACTAGAAAGATAAATATAAAATATAAACATATAGAAGCATCTAAAAAATATAAATTATATAAAAGACGTTCCTAATATAATATCAGGAATGGATGGTCAATAGAGTAATGGTAAAGTGAAAATTTTTATAACAACGATAATTTTAACAACGAAAAATGGCAATATTGTCTAGCAAACTATCTATTGTAGCAATATTTGTCTAAATGTTACAATGTATTCTAAGCACTGTTGGCAGTGTTGAAATGGGAAGCTCGAGCTTAAAAAAGACTTTAAAATATAAAAAAATATATTAAGAAATATATATCTCACTGCAGTGGATAAACAAAAAACACACTAAGAGTATAAGTGGTTTATAAATGTAACGCAAACCTTGACTTTAGGTAATGTTTTTCATGGCCAACTGAAGGTGAGTTAAAGAGTTCCGTTTGGTAAAAGAGCGGTTAAAAGTGTACCTGTATGGCTGTCTTTGTATTAAGCTTAGTTTGAAGAGGAGCTGTTTCAGAGTATAGCTGTATGGCAATCTCTGTGTCGAAGATCCATAGTGGAAAGCCTGTATTCTGACCCAACTTCTGGGTTACAGGTGATAGCTGGTCACTAGTAGTGACGATAGATAGTAAAAGTTAATAGGGTGATAGTGGTGAGCCCTTATGTATCCCAACAATTTAACAATTTATCATTTGTTGAAGATCCAGGCAGTTTGTATGCAAAGAATATTTAGGAACAGTTCTTAAAGCCGTTTTTTGTTGGTTATGAGAATCCAGTGATATAGTTGATTCAGGCTGTTTTTTAGCCGATTCCGGTGGTAATAATGTGTGTCCTTTAAGTTGCTATTAGTAATAGCTAGATAACCAACCGAAAATAAAAGTTTTCTCTGTTGGCTGCTAATGCAGCTTTAAGTGGAAAAGATGCAACTGTTCTCCAAGTCCAGGTGTTTAAAAATAAATCATATTCTGGTTGTTGCAATGAATATGGGTATAGCTGTTGCAAAGCTATCTTTCAATGGGCAAATAATTTCATCAAGATTTGCCCATTGAAATATAGCTTTGGAATAGATAGTTTGCTAGACAATATTGCCATTTTTCGTTGTTAAAATTATCGTTGTTATAAAAATTGTTCACTTTACCATTACTCTATTGACCATCCATTCCTGATATTATATTAGGAACGTCTTTTATATAATTTATATCTTTTAGATGCTTCTATATGTTTATATTTTATATTTATCTTTCTAGTAAACTGTTTATATAAATAACCTCTTGTCTATTTTAATCACCTTATTCAGAGTGTTTGATACACACACTTGTATACCTCATTGGTTAAGTGACCTTATTTGCAATCACGCTTATTTCGCTACATAATTTACAATAGGACCCTCATTTGCTTTTCATCACATCTAAGTGTTTACACAATATGGTGACCTCATATATTATTCCCTTTCACTTTTATTTTAAGGAGGAGAGAATTGTACATAATATCAGTTCAATTATTTCTATGGTGCTATATTAATCCTTTCAAGGTATAAGTATATCTATTTCAACCAGCTTTTTAGCGCTCCCCTATACTGTCCTAGTATCTCTTTATTTTTTTTACATTTGTCTGGAGGAACTAATGTCTTTTTAGGGTGCAGCAGAGTTGAGATTTACAACAGAGGTGTACTCACTCATATTTGTTCTTTTATCTAGTTGGAGAATTATTTTTTGCAGCAGGGGCAGTGGGATTGTCAACAGGTAGTTTGAAATACCCAAGAATGAGGGCAGGGATATCCGAGGAGAGGAAATAAAGTAGTCAAGATGCAAAATGATCGAGAAATTGAGTTGATGAGTGTGGGGGGGGGGTTATATATAACTGCAACACATAGAGAGAAAGGAGAGAATAAGCAAATCATGTGTGTTTTTGAAGGAAGAAAATGTGGGTTTTATTTGCTGAAATTTGCAATGAGAGGAAAGCAAAATACCCACACCACCTCCTTGCCTGTTTCCAGGCCTCGAGGTGTGGCTGAAGTGTAGACCCCCATGTGACAGTGCAGCAAGGGAAACTGTTTCTGAGGGAGAGAGACAGGTATTTGTGAGAGTCAGAAGGTTGAGGGAGTGGAAGATGAACACGGTTGTGCACACAGATCGAGAGTTCCAGAGTGCACAAGTGAAGGGGGTGTTGATTTTAGTTACAAAAGGAATTTGGAGGAATGTGAGGATAAAAGGGATGGGCCGATGAATCTAGTATGTGGTGTGGGGGAAGGAGTAAATGAAAAATATAGTTTGTTGAATATACAAGAGGTAGTGAAAAGGAACATTAGGATATGGAAGATTTTGTAAAAAGGTAAACAGTGAAATACATAACAAATATTACAGGAGTACTTGCCTAGAGTCTTGTCCCTTGTCCAATCCTTGTTCAATTCTTGTATTATTTTTAGCTTAATTGCCTCACTTACAAAATGCTCACTTAACATATGTTATTATGAAATTGCACAGAGCCCAAGCAATGCACCCCCAGTGCAATGCAAGCCCAAAGCTAGTGTTAAATATATAGACAGGGCAGTCAGCTGAGTCCTTAAAATTAGTTGATTCCCTGACATTTTAAAAAGTGAATTGGAAAGTTTGGTTCTGATCAGGTCAGGGTGAGATAAGTTAAATAAACAGACAGTAACATTTGGAGGAGGCTGAAGCTATGCCATAAGGCTGCTAAAAATGTAAGAATAATAGCAAGTTTTAATAAGGATTGAACATCACATGGTATCTAGTATCAGTTCGGAACACGCAAAAATGTTGCCTTAGAATGCATAATATTTTGACATGCAGTCAAACATGAATATAAATATAGATAATAATAAGCAGATATATTTTGATAGATAGACAGACACAGATAGATAGATAGATAGATAGAAAGATAGATTGATAGATAGATAGATAGATAGATAGATAGATTATAGGTTAATTCATTGATAGATGAGGCAGGCAGACAGTTAGATAAATGGATAGACAGAATGACAGACAGACAGACGGATAGACGGATAAATGGATAGACGGATAGACGGATAAACGGATAGACGGATAGATGGATAGATAGATAGATAGATAGATAGATAGATAGATAGATAGATAGGTGATAGATAGATAAATAGATAGATAAATAGATTGATAGATGAGGCAGACAGACAGATAGATATGATAGATAGATAGATAGATAGATAGATAGATAGATAGATAGATGATAGATAATAGATAGAAAGAGGCAATCAGATGAATATGCTTTTATACTCTGCTCACAAAACATTTATAATATTCTATTTTCATCTTTTAAACATTTCTACTAATGAATTTGTCTTACCCTGCTAATATAGATTTAAAAGTTTTATCGTTATCTAGCTTGCCAGAAATAGTGCCTTACCTAACACTTTACATATGAAAGCAGACTTTAATAGAGACAGAAAATAGAGCAATGTCGTCTGGGATTTGCATGCGAGTAAGCTAAAAACATAAGACAATTAGATTCAAGTCAGTGCACAACAAATAAAACCTAGCAATTATATTTGAATGATGCCTGCATTTTTCTATTGTTCTTTGTCTATGTTAATATTAGATTCTGCTTTGCTTGATGATTTTTTTCACAATCTTTTCAATATGAATGCTCTTCACTCAGTATTTATGTCCTGTTATTAGTAACCCTACATCTGTCGGCATCCTATGCTAGCGAGAAACACTGATTCAATGTTTAATTTCTCATGTCAGACCAGCCAAATCCCTACAGCCCACATTAAAAACTTTACAATATACATGTGCTACCTTCCATTTGTGTAAAATATGCGCTTGTCCCTCACTCTAGAGAAGCTTACAAGCAAATTGTGTAACCTAGGTCACCTTCAAAATGCTACATTTTGCCTAAATTGTCTTTGTGATTGCTTAGAGCAGCAATTCAATTTACAACTAGTTCAAATAGCCACAATAAGGACGATACAATAAATATGCTCAACAGAGTATTTATTCAGTTCTGTAATGCTTTTTAAAAATGTTATTTGGTATACATGCCATTTGCAATTCCGTATTAAATTGCTGGTATAAAGTATGTATATATTAAAATATGTTGTTGTTTTTACTGTTCCTTTAAATATTATTCCACTAACTGCAAAAAAAAAAGTAACCACAAATTTTCACTAATTAATAAGCAGATAACTATTATATTTAAATTTATATTTGCTACAAGTGATGCAGCATTTTTACTCCTCATATTTTTACACTTATACAGGTCAATAAACGCCTGTTGATTTTGTTCTTGTTCAGTTCTCCATGCAGACACTACAAACATTTTCTGTAGCAAAGGTTTTCTTCCCAATGCTGTAAATTGTTAATACTAAGCTATTGATTTGCAGTATTGGGAAGAAACCCTAACTCTCATCATTTGCTTTCTGGCTTCTCTAGGTAATGTGAGACAAACACAAGTTTTACACAAAAGCAAATATATATTTAATGATCCTTTAAAAACTAAATTCATTTATGTATATTTTATGTCTTAAACTTTTCTAATCTCACAGCATGTTTCAGCTAGCCATTAAATCTTTTTTAATATCCCTCCCATTCTGCATTTCCTATAACTAATTTTTAGTAAAGACCCCTATCAGCAAGTAATATATCAAGTTAACTTCCCTTCCAAGCCATGCTGGAAAGTAGCAGGTTCAGTCATTTTCATTTATTCTAACCAAGTGTAACTCCATTATCTAGCTGTATCTTGCGCCCTCGGTGATAGAACTAAATCAGTATATTGTCTTCAGATGACGAATATCACTTTTTCCTGTTGGATTTACGCCAAAACCCCAACAGACGGAATTAGATAAAAAAAAAAACTCATTCAGCTCAGCATCTTTATTTTTTTACCTGAACATTTTAACATCAGACCATAAAAATCTCTGGTGTATTTGGTTTTAAGTAATGGTTCATTAACTGCAATTTGAGGTTTCTTCACATATTAACAAAAGACAGTAGCAGAGATATATTGATATTGCGGAACTTGGTTTAAGCACTCTAGCAGATACATTGCTTAACCTTAATTAATAAATTAGTAATCTGTCTAAATATTAATCTACATTCAACTGTCTGAGCCAGAATAACAATTAGGCTGTTTCTGCTGACGCAAAGAAAGGTTACCATAACAGCTTCTTTTAAGGACAAAGGAAATTAGACACTGTATTATCCATGCAGAAGCTGATGCAAACTTTAGGTTAACTTTAACAAAATGATAAAACACGATAAACCTTATTATTCAGTTGCTTATAATTTTGGATTAATCAAATTTCTTTAAAATCAAGCAGTTTTGAGGGAATTCTCAATGTGTGAAAATGCAGAAGGTTTTAAGTAAATTGGTTGAGTATTGAATTTAAAATGGCCACCTTTCATCTCTTAAAGGGACAGTCTACTCCGGAATTATTATTGTTTAAAAACATAGATAATCAATTTATTACCTATTCCCCAGTTTTGCATAACCAACACAGTTATATTAATACACTTTTTTATCCAATCAGTGCCCTCTCACAAGTAACTCAAGGGCATGAGCATAATGCTATTAGACACACATGAACTAATGCCCTCTAGCTGTGAAAAACTGTCAAATGCATTGAGATAAGAGGCGGCCTTCAAGGTTTTAGACATTAGCATATGAGCCTACCTAGGTTTAGCTTTCAACAAAGAATAGCAAGAGAACAAAGCAAATCTGATGATAAACGTGGATTAGAAAGTTGTTTAAAATTGCATACCCTATATGAATCA
>CAJPDP010064132.1:0-10090 GCA_905336975.1 Bombina variegata variegata
AACATGATATACATACTTCTAAATGCTGGTTATCCAAGCAGTAGCCATAACAAGGACCAGCCTCATTATAAGTATCTAAGCCTGGCAAATTCTTAAAGCTGGATAGATATTCTAGGACACTAAATCTAAAGCTTGGGTGCATGAATGCCAAAGCAGAAAATAAGATTGCCACGGGACATGGGCCCTATGCCCAGCGGCAATAGATGGGAAGTCACCTCAAACCCACTCAAGTACTATCTATAGGCAGTAGGCATATAGGTTGCTCGGCAATAAACATGTACAATTGTTAGTGCACACTCCATAAAAAGAGTGTGGCTGAAAGGTGGTGCTACTATTAAAGTGTATCCCAACCTTAGAATCATGTCAGAAATCAGGATTAGGCTTGCGTGTTAGGTACTAAACTGCTAGTAGTCTTACCAATATCTATTTATATATATCATTATACTATCAGAGTGCCTTGCGATCTCAAGTTAACAGTGCAAAGAAATTGCCTTTCAATAAAGAGTTTGATATGTCAGGGTGCAAGCAATGAACAAAATTAAGTAAATGCATAGGAGATAAGTTAGTACAAAGTTCAACAAACAAATAAACAAGGCAGAACAATTATTAACCAAGGAGATTTTCATCAAACAGCAATGATGCCCTATTAAGATCATATATCTATAATGGCACCAATGCATGGCGTATATGAATGTTCACCAAATAAACAATATAGAGAGATAACAAGGCTATTAGAAAACTGTCTACTAGGGGAGTGCCAAAAGTACAAATAACATATATTGTGTATTACAATAGGATGGATAAAAATTATAAAACAAGCAGGTATAAGTTACATGCATGGTTCCTACTACGTTCAATGCATATGCTGTTGTCATACATTATAAAGTAAATCAGGCAAGCTATTAACACAGAATATGGATGAGTAGCAATTGCTCAATCTAACAAGTCAGTAAAAGACAAAAAAGTGTATGGTGGAGAGAACAGGACACAATACATATAAACTCACCAAAATAGTATAAAACCAGGGATATTTAAGCTGGCAAATTTTTAACTAATTGCATAAACAGACACAGTTAACCTGGGAGCTCATGAGCAAGTATAAGAAAAGTTAACCCAATGGTAACATATGGGGTCTGTGGGGCAACCCTCTGAAAAATACAGCATACAAGTCAATAGTTAGAGCCATGGGGCTAAACAATATCATGAATAAAGAAGAAATCAAACAGGCATATGTTTAATGCGTGATGTCTACTATACGCAGGATGTGCTCTATTTGCATACTTTATAAAATAAATTAGCCAATGCCAATTCTAGGGCAATCTAATACCGAGATTATTAAGTGTCTAAACTTTAACATGCATATACAGACTTGTAGTCAAAACATCCAGCGATTAAAGTAAAAGTAGAATTCGTCAGGCAACAAAAGAAAAATCATTAGACCCCTTGTTGTGTGGAGAATAATTTTTGATCGTTAGGGGCATAAGTAAAGTTCCACTGCACTGAGACACATTCCTTGCCTGACTGTCATCTTATTCCTGTTTTAAAGTGGAAGGTGAAGAGAGGATGAATGTCCCAGGTCAGTGAGCGGTGTTTCCTGCCGGAATACAGTACAAAAAGAATATGTCTCCATTAAAAGCCAGTCCGCTCCACATTATAGGAGATAGTGTCTCTTTATTCACTATGACCAGAAGTGTTTCTTCTGTTGGGGGCATTGTAACAATGGCCGGATTAACCAATGCCTTTTCTAAGGCTAGGGGAAACACGCTGCACACATAGTGTGGGTCACGGCCAGGACCACCAGCCGGGCACAATAATTAAGGGCTGAGGAACCCCACACAACACTGGCCTATAAGCCGAGAGCCCCCATAGGCTAGAGTCATCTTTGTGCAGTAAGCCGAGTACCTCATAGGGGCTCCGGTAGGTTGCCCGGTAGGCTAAAGTCACACGCAGCGCTTGTAGCCAAATCCACCCTCTAGTGCCCAGGGATACAGCCGCCAGTGATGCTACTCCTAGGTCTTGACAGGGTGCTCCCGAGTGAAAGCCCTGTAGTTCATTAGCAGTGTCCGGTGTTAGGCTAGCACCTTGTTCTTCTGTTTCCTCCATGCCATATAGTAGTGAAAAATGCTCCCATGTTGTCCTCCAAGATGGCGGCTTTCGCGCCTCAACTGTAATTTTTGAGCGCCTCTCTTCGCATGTAGCCAGAACTCTCGATGTGGCAGCATGAGTAGTGAAGGGCTGGAAAGCCTCAGCTACAGTGTGTAAGAGAGCTTCATTGTGACGCTCCAATATTTCCATTATCTGAGTGAGAATGAGCGCAGCCATAATTCCACACGTGTAGCATGCCAGAGAAGATTAGAAACAGGGTCTACAGAATTATTTAGTGCTGCTAGGTTGTCTTCAATGCAACAAAAGGATAACTCTCCCCATAGATCTGCAAGGTTGGATGAAAATAGTTAAGATGTGCACAAAATCCTCTAAAAATATAAGATGTTTTAGGAGCTCCGAAAATGTGCGACTTGTCTCGATAATAGTTGGCTCCGCCCCCTTGTATCTTTGTTTTGATAAGAGGGTCTGTGACAAGGTAATCTTTAAGTCTCCACGTGGAAGGGGGGTGAGAAGTGATGTTTGGACCCATAAATAGCACAACTGCGTCATGATCTGACCAGGATACTGGTAATATGTTTGTATGGGATATGTTATCTAGTAGCCTGGTGCTAGTGAAAAAATAATCTATGCGGGTAAATGATCTGTGTGGGGGGGAGTAAAAAGTATACTCCCTATCTTGTGAGTGAGTCGCCCTCCAAGAGTCATAAAGGTCATATTGGCTAATAAGTTGTTGGAAAACCCTGGATAAGGGGTGAGTTGCTCTTTCCATAGTTGAAATTCTTGGGCCCAGCCTATCAAATTAGGGATCCCATAACAGATTAATTAGTTAATTAATTCCCCCTGCTTCACCTCTGACACCAATTTTAGTAACTTTGTCAAGAATTTAATTTGTTTAGAATTGGGTGCATAAATGTTTACCAGGGTGACAGGATGACTATTGAGTTTACAGATATGTATAATATAGCGGGCTCGGGGGTCTATTTCTAGATAAATGGACTCATATTGAATATTTTTGCTAAGATATATGGCTACTCCTCTAGACTTTGACTGAAATGAAGCCTCTAGAACTATTGGATAGCCTCTAGGAGCGGATATAGTACCCCTATCAAACGTCCAGTGGGTTTCTTGTATATATGCCACATCTATTTTAGATTTTCTCAGAAAGTTCACTAATAAGCTGCGCTTTGTAGGAGAGTTGAGGCCTTGTACATTTAGGGTTAGAAAAGGAAGACCCTCCATTTTCAGTTCGGACGTAGATAGGGAGGGGGAGAAGAAAAAGAGAGAGAGGAAAAAAAAAAAAAGGAGGGGTGAAGGAGTGGTTGGATATGGGAACGGGGACAGGAAAGGGGGCTAGGGTTTTAGTGAGGTATTAAAGACACTGATTTCTCCCTAGCTAGACTATAAGGAAGAGCGAAGTTTAAATCTAGACAAGTATATGATTCAGCTGTACTTCGAGTAAAGGAGGATATTATAAGGTGATTCAGCGGACAGGAGCCGCTTAATGATGAATAGGGGGGGAAATTATTATGTATAAAGTAAGTGAAATGATGTTAGACAATGAATTAAATGGGGGGGGGGCGGAGGATGAGAGATGACACTTCTACCGAAAGGAGGAGGGTAGAGATAATTTAAACTAAAGGGGAGAATAAGAGTGTGCGGAGGTTATTAATGGTTATAGAATAATATAAGCTATGTATCGAGAGAATGTAAAGTAGGAGAGATATAGGGGGAACCTGGCAATAGTGAGATCCCCCTGACATGTAACATAGGAGGGCATTAGTAAGGAAGAAGATATATAGAGTCCCAATGTTCCATATTAGATTGGGATATCAAGTACAATACAGGTAATGACAATATTAAGCATGATGCCTAAGATAAGGTCTAATTTAGGTGGGGAGATAGTTGAACCCGTTCTAAAAGTAGTTCATCTGTATGGTCCCCCGATGACTTACCAGTATAGCAGTAGCTTCAAAACATAAACATTATAACATCCAAAATTTACCTTAACATAAAAGAGATAATCAACCCTCCCAGTAACGTTCCAGGATTTGCATTTTTATCTACAATCTGCCATTGTAATATGGGAAACAGATTTCTTGTGATACATGTATGTTTCTGGCAAATATAAATAGACATTATAGGAACCTTTGAACGTCCAGCAACACATCAATAATTTGCAACCTCTAAATAAGATACAGATAGGGTATTGGGGTGTGCATGTGATTAATAAAAAACTTGTCTGTTAGATATGTATATATACAAAATATTGTGTATATCGGATTAAAATCCGAAAGGTCATCTGATAATGAGACCATGAGTAATACTCTAAATACAGGCGTTTCATGAAGTGTAAGGTGTTCTTGTTACTATTGCCTATTTCGCATTGAGTGGAAATGTGCAAGAGGGAATAATAAAGGGACATATGGGTACATGAATTTATTCATAATCGATCCTACCCTGTGTCAAGGAGCTAACAAGAGTTCCTAGATAATGAGTTACCAAGCATATTAAACACATATGTCAGAAGAAAACAATAACAGAACATTGAAACTTAGAATGGGGCGAGCCCCAACAAATCAAACCTGTCCGTTGGTATCCGATGTGAGAGGATAATGAGCTGCGATTTAACGCAATGAGTAAGGTAAGTACCCGTTTGTAAGCTCAGTTTATCCATGGGCAATGTGGTTCCTCAGCTGTGGAGGATAGTTAAAAAGTACCTCCAACAGGGAGGAGTGATCATGGGATGTCAACAGAAGAAGATGAAGTATCTGTGTGTAGGCTCTAGACCGTCCACTAACAAGGTTTAAGCAGGTAGACTTAGGTCAATGTTAGTCATGCGTTATTAAAGTAGGGTCTTAGGGTCCAAAGCCTCTTTTCTCTTGACTTGTGATATGGATCTTCTGGGCAGTGGTTGCCACTCAGGTGCATTGGAGTTTAAGGTTCCTGGTCAGTCTGAATCCTGAAGGTTCTGGACAGTTGCCTGGGTGAGGTCAAGTGATTGCAAAATCTTCATACCTTGATCGGGCTTGGTGATAACATAGGAGCGGTCTCCATGTTGGAAAAAAATCTTCACAGTGAATCCCCATCTGTATTTTATATCATGACGATGGAGGTTTTGTGTGAATTGTTGGAATGTCCTGCGTTTAGCCAGAGTATGAGGGGAGAGATCTGGAAATATTTGTATTGTGTCTTATGGCTCTGTCAGGTTCTTATTCATAAAGGAGGCTCTTAAAACTTTCTCTTTAAAAGTGTAGTGGTGCAATTTTGATGATAATGTCTCTTGGTGTATCTGATGAGGAGTTTTGTGGGCACAGAGCTTTATGGGCTCTATCTATTAAAGATTCCTGATCCGTAAAGGATCCAATTAGCTCCTTAAAAAGTCCGGACAGATAGCCATGTAGGTCTGTTGGGCCGACTTCTTCGGACACACCTCTAATACGAAGATTGTTGCGCCGTGACCTATCTTCTAAATCAGCAAGTTTAGCCTCTAAGTCTGAAATCTGTTCTGCAAGATTTTGTGAGTATGCAAGCAGGTTGGAATGGTCTACGCTGAGATCCTCATGCTTACGTTCAAGCGACTCCCTGCTCTCCCCAAGGGAGGCAATATCTCTTTTCAACTCACTCACAGATTGCCTGAGATCCTGTTTGAGAGATGAATGGTGGGTATCCATCTTATCCGCCAAAGCTTTAATGGAGTCAAGGATAGCAGATTGGGAGACATTGCATCATTCTTTAGAGGAGGTAGTGAGTTTGGGAACCTCACCAAATAAGGAGGCAGCATCTCTAGAATCATCCTCTGACCCCTCCAGCTCAGAAAGGGGTTTGCTATGAAAATGATCATTCAAGGTCCTTTTTAGGGTGATCTTGGTGTTTCTGCTTTTTCCTCATACTGTGAGCCATCTGAGAAGGATCTATTCTTAGTATAAAAGTCACAGATAGAGGTTGTGAATGTATCCGATAAAGGGATCTTCCTTAATTATAGATGGGTCAGGGGGGATATATACCGCCCGGCTCCCCTACTACTGAAGGTTTAGCACTGCATATTATATATTGTTACCTTAGATGGAGGAATAGTGTACTAGGGGTGAGGAAAGCGTTGTTAAAGTAGGAGCTCTCTAATAAGGTGGGATTTAGCTACCCACAAGAGACAGTAAAAATTTAATAAAAGTCTCTCGGTGGTCCACTCCCTTCAAAGCCTTTAGATCCACACGAAGGAGCTTTCTTATATCAGATCAAACACTCCTCAAGATTCTCAAATTCTTGTTCCGGTTTCTAAGTACTGTGGTAGCAGAATGGTATAAAGATACTAGCTGAGTGTATGAGGAATATTGGCACAGCCCCCAGGGGAAGTGTCCTCACTGGACTAATTTGGAAAAGGATATTTGGATATGACCTACTGTCACCCTGTACAGCAGGAAAGGGAGGAGGTGTGCTTTATGAGTTTTATAGGTTCAGAGGCTCAGGTTTAGTATTCTATTGCTATCAATCTAGAGTCCTCAATAAGGTAGTGCTCTAAATAGGAGCAATATCCACTGTAAGGGGTGAGTCACATGTACTCCTGGACTATCTGGCCTGGGGTCAGGAGTAATGCCGGCGCTTCAATATGTGATCATGTTTTCCCAGTTTATGATGGGCTGTGTGAGGATTTTTAGTAACCTCTAACTTAAGTAAGCGACACAGTTATATTGTTCCCTTTTGTTTTTATCAGGGAAGCTTGTTTGTATTATTGGCAGTATGAAACCCTTTATTTGTGGGTTGTTGTAATAATTTAATATCCCCCTAGCTCCTTTTTCAGCTGTTCCCTGTGGCTCTGTGAACTGCTATGTGCGTGGCCTCCAAAATGGCTGATTTTCGCGCCAAAGTTAAGTCTGATAGAGTGGACAGTTAGGGGTTCTGATTAGAGAGAAAAAGAAAAGATTCTGATCTCACCCTCTGTAGTCAGTGTTCCGATGACTACAGTATCTGTAACGTGCTCACGGCTCTGATGGAGAGTGCCGACTGCCTCCTGGTGCTGCCGTGTGGAGGTTGCGACCATCAGTCACCCCTATCACTTTGTGCCCTCAGGAACTTCTGCCGCTCCGGTCTCCGGTTAAGGTAGGGTGTGGAGGTTACCTCCTCCATTTCTTGTGGCAGCTCTAAGACTCATTTAGTCTCCGGAGATCCCCAACAGATATGCGCAGTGCTGCTGGGTCTTGACCGCACAATCCTCTGTGTGGGCTACGCGGGTGTCACTGCTCTGCAGGGCTCAAGGTCTATTTGACTGCGAATTAGCTGATGTTTGGCTAAAGGACGCTTCTATCTTCCAGCAAAGGTATGGAGTTAGTTTTGAGCTAATAATTCAGCCCCCTGCCTAAGTTATTATTAATAATTAGCCGCAAATGTCCCGGAGCTCTGCACATCTACAACCTCCTCCATCAGCGGTTAGCTCCGCCCCCCAAAATAAATTAATTTTACATTTTAATGCACAGATTACAAATCAGCAGTATACAAATCACTCCCTTTAATCAGAAATAGAGCATCACACTTCTATTATTCCCGGCAGTGAAGGGGTTAATCAGGTAGCTTGTAAGGTTAATTTTAGCTTTAGTGTAGAGATTACCCTCACACCCCCTGATCCCTACCTGATTACCTCCTAAACAGCTTCCCTCCATCACCTCACTGGTCATCACCATCTTAGGTACTGGCAGACAGTCTGCCAGTATGCAGTTTAGCTTATTTTTTTTAATTATTATTATTTTTTTCTAAATTAATTTTTTTATGCAGTGTAGTAATCCTCATCAACTCTCCCACCTACCAGATTCCCCCCAATAGCTCTCTAACCCTCCCACTACTTGTGGCCATTTTTTTAATTTTTTTTAAATATTTTTTTTATTGAGATCCAAAATTGCATACAATGGAACAAAAAGTGCTTTTCTCTTTTTTCTCTTTTTTCTTTTCTTTACATATACTTTCTTTACAAAAAGTAATGTCATACATCTGCAAAAACGTGTCTATACATAGCATCAAGTTAGGAATAACTTCATATTCATTAAACAGCGTATATATACTTGATCATTTGTAAGAGAACACCCTCAGGTTGAGTAGGAATCTCAAATAACATGACAAGGAAATCTAAAACTTGAAGTAAAGGAGCGTTAAGTGGATCCAGTCTTCCCAAATCACCCAATAGTCCTCCATCCGTTCCAGAGCGCCATACGTGAACTTTTCCATATTAGCTAGGTATTGTACTACCTCAAAGACGTCCGATATAGTGGGCGGAGCGATTTGCTTCCATGCCCTGGCTATACAGAGCTTTGTGGCAGCCATGACGTAGATCACCAATTGTTTGCTACATTTAGGCAGGGAAATGTCAAAGATATGAAAGAGAGCCTGGCTTGGGGTCAGCCGTATATTCAGATTCATGGAATGCAAAAGTATTTCAACATCTTTCCAGAGTTCTTGGATTTTTGGGCAAGACCACCACACGTGTGAGCCAGAGCCCTCCTCTCCACACATTCTCCAACATCGTGAGGAGGTACCGATAAACATTCTGGACAACCTAGTGGGCACTCTGTACCACTGTAGTATGAGTTTCATGTAACTTTCAAAAATCCTTATGCAATGAATTGTTTTTTTTTGTCAGGAGTATCGCGTTTCTCAGTTACATTTAAGGACAACTCCCTGCCCCACATTTTGATTTGTCCCGGGAGACCCACCGAATGATCTTGTAATATGGCTTTGTAGTGAAACGTAAGAGGTTTATCCGTTCCCAGCTCGTGCAGCCATCTCTCCTCCCACTTAGAGTGGGGCCTCAGATCTTGTGCCCCAAACTTCCAAGAATGCAGCAAACTTAATATCCTGTAGCACTCAAAGTGGAACCACAAAGCAGGTCTACACATAGAGTTTAGTATCCGGGGTACTGTCAGTAACTGATCCTAGGAGTTTTCTTCATCCAGACATATCTAGAGAAGAGCTGGTGAATTTGTTGAAGGATACCATGCGTGACATTTAGAGGGATGCAGCGAAACAGATACAATGCCTTAGGTAATAAGGACATTTTCACCGTGGCTATGCGCCCCATCCAGGAGATTTCTCTTAAGTCCCACCTGTTCGTTAAGGACTTTAGCTCAGCTATCAGGGCATCAAAGTTTAAGGATATGATTTTATCCAAATCCGCGCTTAAATGAATACCGAGGTGTTTGATAGACTCCGTGGACCACTGGAAATCGTGCTTTTTCTGTAGGTTCCAGATCTGCACACGTGAGAGGTTGATACTATATGCCTCAGTCTTTGATGTATTTATCTTATAGTAACTTAGGGTACCAAATTGTTCTAATATGGCAAAGACCGCCGAAACAGAAGACGCAGGGTTCGTGAGAAAGAGGGTGACATCATCCGCATATAGTGCGATTTTTTCCTGGCCAGAGCCTATTGGCATACCTTCAATAGTAGGTGAAGCACGAATTGCCTCCGCCAGCGGTTCCATGACCAAGGCAAAGAGCAAAGGGGATAGCGGGCAACCTTGTCTGGTGCCATTAGAGATGTCAAAGGCCGGAGAGCAGAAGCCCATCCCCCTCACCCTGGCGCTTGGATGTGAATACAAAGTTCCAATCATAGCGATGGCCTTCGGTGGAAAACCAAATGTCTCCAAAACCTTCCACATTACTTGTGGCCATTTTTAATAATGCCAGCTGTCTGCCAGCACCTATAAAATACCGATTGTGCTCCGGTTCCATATGCAGGCAGATGCCTGAAGCTCAGGAACTGAGTCTCAGCCGAGACTGCTGGAGCTTCCTGCAGCTCTGACATATATATATATACAGTATATATATATATATATATATATATATATATATATATATATATATACAAACGTGTGCTAATGATCAATTAGCAGGTAGCCCAGCACTCCAACCTAGGCGATGTACTACCATCCTGGGTGCAATCCTCTGGGAATCTTATATACAAACGTGTGAAGCAGGGCACTCTCAGGATTTTTAGAGAG
>CAJPDP010064296.1:0-11746 GCA_905336975.1 Bombina variegata variegata
ACAGGTATAGGTCTCTGGTATTTTCAGAGAAACCACTATTAACCATCACTTGGTAAATAAAATGGTATAGGTATCCCCAGATAGATAATTATATATATATATATATATATATATATATATATATATATGGTCTACCACTATGTTCTATTTTCAGAGAAACCAGTATTAACCATCACTTGGTTTAGGTATTCCCAGATAGATTATTACCCACATATATATGTTCTACAAATCAACAAATCCCATGGTACTTATCGGTAAATTTAAGGTATATGTCGCTGGTATTTTCAGAGAAACAACCACAAGTATCATTTGGCAAATTGAAAGATAGAGGTCTCTGGTATCTCCAGAGACGCAATTACTCACATATATATATGATCTATCTGTCAGTAATTTATAAAGTACCAATCAGTAAATCCAAGGTATAGGTCTCTGGTATTTTCAGAGAAATAATTAAAAGGTATTACTCAGTAAATTATAAGGTGCAGGTCTCTGGTATCTTCAGAGTAACATCTAAAGGCATTACTTGGTAAATTGAAATTTATAGGTCTCTGACATTTCTGAAGAGATAATTATTCTAATATCTTCTAACCACATACTCAGAAGTACAGTAAATATATGTATATGGCTTCTTAACAAGAACCTTTACCCGGTTATACTTTCTATCACTGATAAAATTTACTGATATAGATTCCTGTGAACATCATTAACAGTGACTATTCTACAGGGGTAAACTATCATGTTTAGGGCTCTGATATTCCAGAGGATTAATTCTTTACCCTATAGTATCAACTCTGATACTGTATTTTTGATCCCCTGCATCACCTTTCATCTAGTGTAACCCATATATTCAAGTTTTTTCTGATATCCAATTAGCACACAACCCAACCCCTCAGAGTCGCCTAGTATTTAGGCATTATTTAGACCTTAGGGGTCTTATGATCTCATTTGTTCCAATTTACTTACCTTGCCCAGCCTGAGTAGGCATATGCTAAATTTTTATATGATATATATACCCTTTGTTTTTAACTAACTTAGTAAAAGTTAAGTTTTATAGTATTTCATCCTTTGCTTTGATTAGATATTTCTATTTAACGTTCATGAGTGCTATATTTGTACTCTTTCTTCAGTTCTCTACTGATTTGTTTTGAATTAATGATCAGTACAAGCACCATCCCCTATTTAATAATTACTACTAAGTAATCACATATATGGGAATGTTATTTAACTCTGAGTAGTGCCATTGGTATTTCCTTTATAACATGTAACTGTGTATATAAATTGTCCTAGGAGACTATATGATTTTAACTGGAAACGAGATTAAGTAATTGATATGTTTTTGTATCCATTTGATAAAGGTAAAAGTATGTACCAAAATCTCATGGGAATGGAATTTTAATTCTGTGAAATAAATGCTATTTTTTTACAAAATTCAGTGAGTGCAGTCTACTAGAAAACTATGTTACTACCCTTGTTTTTGCTGAAGAAACAACCACATGCCCACGAGTTCTCACAAATTACAAGACTGCACCCTAGAACTAACTAACTGTATCCTGTGCCACCCAACTTGATTCCTGAAGCACCCATACTCCCCATCTTCAATAACCAAGACTAATCCCCTGAGCCTTCTGTTCATGGTAACAGTGGGACTGCTTGTTGAGGAGGATATATAGGACATATTCGAGAACAGTGGGTCAATTCACTAGCAGTCTTCTCTATCTGTGTCAGCCTTCTGCTTCTTCGTTATTCTTTGGAGCCCTTTTCACTAAAGCACACAGACCCCATATCCATTATTTAGTGAAGGGTGTAACATACAATCCGAAGAGACAAGAAAGGCTAAAGATGGCTTTTAGTGAATATATATCACTGTCTACAAAACTGCGTATCTCAAACAAGATTACTTTTAGTCTAAATATTGTTGCATTGAATCATTCAAATAATATAACTGAGGCACTTGTAAAAAAAATTGTCTTCTCTCTTTCTCTCGCTCTCTCTCTTACAACTATATATGTTTAATTTCAGTGTGAGCTATGGTTACAGCAACAGCATTAAAGAACAAATTATTGAAATTCATGTGTACAATTATTACACATAAACCAATTCAAAATACTACTTTGATAGATAACAAGGATAATATCAATTATATAATGGATGTCTGGAATTAAAAAAAAAAAGACTTGCCTTCATTTTGAGAGAAATATACCCTCTTTACTGAAGGGCCCTTATGCCAATTTGCATGACGATTAAATAGCTTTTTAATTGCCATTAAATTATGCTGGCTAAACTGTGATTTCATGCAAATATTAAGCTGTAATGACATACAGTGAATCATTTAGTAAGATTTAGAACTTGGAACAAAGAGAGACAATTAATTCTAATCCTCAGATTTCACAATATAATGTGTCACTAGGCTGTTTATGAATATGGCCTGGTTGCTTTGTTATCATTTTTAAATTATGCACAGATGAAGTAGCACATAGAAAATGTGTGACACCAATAACCCTTGAGCAGAAATATTTCTGCAAAGCTTTCTGTGATTTCTTCAATGCATATTTATCAACTATAGGTCTTTGTTCAGTAAAAGGAAAGGTTAGCATTAAGCACAGTGATATCAGAGCTTTTCATTCATCGTCTAATATCTCATTCTCATGTAATTAAGTGTTGCATTTTAGGCCTCCTTTTGGAAATTTAAATTAGGACCCATTCACCTTTTGGTTTCAATGATTTGATGTTCACAGTGCAGAATGCTGCCCTATAAAGATGTATGTATGAACCCTTTGCTGCTTTTTTAAAAATATATATATATAAAAAAATGAATGTTCAGAAAATAGATGGTTTAGAAATTCTCAGACTTAACTTACTTGTGCATGCCATAGCAGCTGGATCTTTCTCTGCTCGAAAGTAACCTTTCTCACATTGACAAACAGTTGTTGCCTCAACATAGGTGAAACTGTGTGGAGGGCATTTAGAACATTTGATGTTCCCAGCAAAAGCCTTGTAGAATCCAGGTCTGCATGCTGCAAAACAAGACAAGACAGTCAATGCTTCCTTCCTTTTTTTTTTTTACTTTTACATTGTATTTCATCTGTCATTCTGTAGTGACAGTAAGAGATTCTGGTTAGACACTCTTTGTAAGCTCATTCTGACCTTAGGCAAGACACTTTATCTCCCTGTAACTCAGACAACAAAATTAGATCGTAAATCCTTCTGGGCAGGAGTTCATTATGTCTGCTTTCCTACAATGACAGTAAATAATTGTTAAAATTATAATTCGGCTTTTGGGCCAGCCTGAAACTGAATTTCCCTGAGATTGTGTTTGCATGAGTACTGTTATGCTTATTCTATTCTGAACACTAACATTCACAGCTCTAGAAATGCTACAGATATGCCTTGAAGCATGCATATATTGCAAAATATGGAAACTAAAATATCAAGCGATATAGAACAACAATAATATCTACAACTATATCTGAATGTGAAGCAGGGGCCTGGAGAAAAAAAAGAGAAGCAAAAAAACTAAATTTAGTTTGCTCAGACAAAAAAATGCACAAAAAAGTTAGTTTTGTTGAAAATGTTCTCACCATGTTCAAATAAATGAAAAATACTCAATGGTACTTGGATATATAGCTTTTGCTTTGCAGTGAGAATGTGTCACGTGGTGTTTTTTCAAGGTCTAATTTAATACTGTATTTTAAATATGGATTATAATAAGAGTGAAAATAGTTTTTCTTATCAGTAAATAAAAGTTATTTATAGATAGATAACAAATGTCTAGCAACATATTCAGTAAGACTTTGAAGTATGTGTTTTAAAATGTATCTTAGAGCAAAATTTTAAAAAATCAATTAAAATAAAATAAAGTAGAATGCACTCAAAATCATGTTACAAGAAATAAAAACAAGTGGCCAAATCATATCATAGGTAAGTCATAATGCAACTTCCCTCGATGATTGACAAGCCCTGCTTGTGCACCAGAGGATGGAGATGCACAAGAGATTTATTGTGCAGTGTTAACTTCCAGCAGTGGATGGCAGTTTCCCTGACCAGGAACCTTGTCCACACTTGGAACAATACATAAAGGCTTATAAATGGAAAAATAAAAGGGTTGAAGTAGAAGATCCTTTTTTTTTTATATTAGGTTAATTTTGAGTAGGTGATTGTTAAGGTGGTATTAATTTAGGGCTAGATTACATGTGTAATGCTATTTAACGCCCCCGTTCGAGCGTAAACAACACTAGATGGAGGCATCGGGTTGCGCTTGTATTACAAGTTGAAAGTAAATACCCGATGCACATAAAAAAATTATTGCAACCACGTTAACTTCATAGAAGTCAATAGAGCATAAAAAGGAGCTGCAAAAAAAAACAACTAACACCCATATCCGTACGCAAACCCAACCGTGTATATTCAAGTGCACTAAACCCAAGATGAAATATTAATATTTCACATTCCAATGTTCTTCACATAGCAGAATATGTTCTATTCATTCTTAAATACATATTTATATATACATATATACCTGCCTTTTTTTCTAACACCTGAGACCTCATATATTTGAGCCCTTAAAACTTTTTAATGCAATATTTTTTTATTTTTTTAATTGGACAGTAATTATGAGTGTAACTCTATTGTTAAATGTATTTTTGATATGTTCTGTGCAATTCTTTTGTCTTGCACAAAAGTTAATCAGAGCTCTGAAGTCACGCTAAATTTGATTGCGCTCAGGCGAACGCATTAACACGTAATATGCAAACTACTACCGATGTGTGCAAAGGGCCGCAATATACCCCTTATTGGTTGCGTGCTCGTAATCTAGCCCTTAGTAGGGTGGTATCTTAATAGGGTGGGTTGTGAAGAGGATTTTTAGTGATAATGGGGTAGTGCAGAGAGTTGATTAGAGATTAGGGGGTGTTGCAATAGAGAGATCAGTCCTTTTGAATTTTATGGATGCTTGTACAATAAGCTTCCTGGCAAGTAGTGGACAAAAGTAAAAAATGTAAAGGTAGATTGTAGATAAAACTGGCAAATTAAATATCAAATTTATGCTAAAAATTTTGTTTACTATGTTTAATTTAAAAAAAAAACTTTAAGTAAACCTCACGAGTATGAAAATTATGAAAGTAAAAGTTCTATTTTGTCATTTATTCTACAAATAGGCTATAGCCATGCTTATCTAATATCCATCCCATTAAACCAGGCATACATGGGTTTTTTCCCTCTTCTAGAGCTAATTAAAAGCAATTTAGTTATTTGCGTATTATAACAAAGCTATACAGTATAGATCTAAATAAACATAAAACAGTAGCATTTCAAACAGATTATTGCATTGTATAAGCTCATGCCACATATCTAATTTGTTATACTGAATAAAAATCACATTAATTCTAACTTTGTTGATAAGGTAGTATTTACTATTTATCATGTTGCAGATATAAGGATGATGCACTTTTCTAACTGTCATATCCCACATAATTGCAATAAAATGAGATGGCATGACAACCTAAATGTCATGAAATTAAAGAATTTAATACTGAGAGCTCTAATAGATCCTCTCCAACAACTAACTCATGAGTAGGTGAGGAATCTACTAACTTTTTAGATTATAAATCTCCAGCAATAAGGCAATTATCAATGTAATACTAATAACATTAACGAGGAAGGGAACATATCAAGAAACTTTAAAAGGTGGAATTGAGGAGTAGGAAGGAAATTAGAGAAGGAAAAGATATGGGGGAAATAAAAGTAGGGGTAGAAAAGAAAACATATGAAACGATATGAGCATGCTGGAAAACACAAGGTCAAAGAGAGAAAGAAAAACAAGGAAAATGTATAAATCTACAGGAGCAGAACCAGAAAAACAGATGGTTGTGATAAAAGAGAAAGATGTAAAGAAATAAGAGCATTGCATTTACAAAGGCAAATATAGAAGGGATATAAATATATTGTAAGGTTTACAAATATTTATTTACAAATATGGTAGTTAATAAATACTCACATGATAAATATGCTATTTGTTTTAGACAAATAAATATTTACTGCTAGGGATTCACAATTGTCTGTTATGGCTTTTAAATAGAAGAGTTAATGTCCAACCTAAAATTTAGTCTACCTAATCAAATGTTTTGATTAACCAACTGCCCCTCATTTAATGAATATTACATTTTATTTAAATTATTCAAAAAAATTAAAATGGAGAAAAAATATATGAATACAGCATTGGTAGTGATAGATTAATGATGATTTAATTAGTGGATAAATAATGGTTATGGTGCAGTTAGCCTAGTTCAAAAGTATAAGGCATGCTTCAATCAATTAAAGGATACAGCCAACCACAGATTCTTGAAGTTTACTCCTGCTTCTTAATCTTTGATTATATTACATATCTGTATGCAAAGCTTCTTTCATAACTACTGAAATATTATTTTTGATTCAGATGTTTGATATAATTTTTTCAAGTTCTGTAGTATTATTATTATTTATTTGTATAGCACTGATAAAATCCATAGTAGTAATATACCAATAAGGAGATATAATAGAGATATAGCAGACCGAAAATTATAGAATATTAAAGATTATGCCTGAAAATTTAGAGTATAAAAATATAGTAGAACAAAAACACACCTCCCCTCTCCGTGTACGCTATTGTGTGGACTATTAAGATTCTACTTACTTATGTCTTCCTCTGATGCCTTTTGACCAACAATGATAGTTTTTTATAATTAAGTTTGTAATAGAATTAGTGTGGCATGAGCTACATACATTTTATGTAGCACTGCAGATATAAAGGTGCATTGACAAATAGGTGAGCAGTGAGCACAAAGATCTGCCTTTTATGTAGTAATAAAACCAATAACTCAACAAACACTTTAACTAGTCTTAAAAACCATGAACAATGTGATTACAGAGATTGTAAGCACATTCTTCATGGCTTATTTTATTTTCAGAGATTGCAAATTAATATAAGGCAATATATAGGTGGCAATTACATGTTTGGCAAACATTTTGTTATAAAAACTACAGTTACTCTGAGAGGAATAACCTAAACATGCCCATATTATTTTGGACTGGTTCATCCTGGGGTGTATGGCCAGATTATAGTCTGTGGTTACAGTCTCAGCCCTGCTTAACTTCAGCCTGTTGGATGTTC
Source organism: Bombina variegata variegata (assembly GCA_905336975.1). Classification (NCBI taxonomy): domain Eukaryota; kingdom Metazoa; phylum Chordata; class Amphibia; order Anura; family Bombinatoridae; genus Bombina; species Bombina variegata. Next base: position 7,145 of record CAJPDP010064296.1, read on the forward strand.
TCTACAGGGACCTTCATTTTTTCTGGCTCACAACTGGGAAAGTTAATGTATAAGAGCATTTGGTAGAGTATCAGTTAGGGGAAAAACAGCCAAAAAAAAGCTAAGTATCTGAGATTATAGCCATAGTAAAAAGCTGTTGGCAATGCAAATATTCTGGTGAATCAGTGGATTTCTTTAGAATACCTATGCTCTTACAAATGGCTCAAAATATAGAGTTAATGATGATTTATAATAAGTGATAGGCTTTATATTTTCAAATTGCCTTATGTAAAATGCTACCTCCATTTCATTGACGTGTACCTTCTTCAAATGTTCCTTGTGTCTATTATGCGATGATCATGTGATCTTTAAAAAGTAAATAAGTAAATTATTGCACTTGTAAAGTTACTGGCCTAGGTTCAATAAAACTCATTCAGGATTCATAAAAATTCATAGCTTTGTCAGAGCAATGAATAGTGAGTTCAACTCTACTGAAATCAATAAAGCTACTTCTATCTCACAACCATTAACTTCTTGCCACATAGAATGAGCAATAAAATAAAAACGAGACAAACTTGTCAGCTCTGTAATAGCGAGACATGTCCATGAGTCAGGTAAAAATGTTAGACCTTGCCTCAAGAACACCATGAAAAGCACATTATATAATAAGCCTTTCATTTGATTCTGAGATTGCTGGGATAATCTTTGTTCTGTCCAGTGAAACTTCTTTTCCATAACAATGAGGAATTATTCTAGAGCAACACCTGTTACAGTTGTAATAGTTGATTTTCTGCATTGCTATCAGTTCTCTGATCTAATGTTCTCCCCTCTGGTGAGATTTTCTAACAGGCCTAATCAATCCATCAAAGAAATTCAGAAGGTACATTTTAGATTAAAAGCTGTGCAGGTTTCTGGATGTGAAGGAGAGACAACTACATTGCAATATACTGCTAAAAAAAAGCCCCAAAGAGTTTGTGTGATTTATCTTCATGCCAGTGAGTTTTTGACCATCAGGTCCTTGATGTGTGAGACATCAAGTATTGAGGCATTGAACACAGCTACATATGTTAATGGAAGGAACGCCATCTTGTGATAGGCTGGAAAAGATAGAGGGAAAACCCCCCCAATGAATATGTAACATCATCGTGCTTGAATTAGACCCCTCAGCAGCAGAGTCTTTACATCTAGCCTAATATATTTGCATCCAGTGGCGGTATGCTCCAATATTAGTTTAATTTTGGAAAGATATGTAATATTAAGGGGGTTTTTGAATTTGTTGAGATGTAGTAGCTGTAGTGTAGTAGGTACATTCTTTCCATTGAGACTATATTGTGCATAATAAAAGTTATGATGTATTTACAATAAAAATACCTTAAAGAAAAGAAAAAACATCAAAAGGAGACTATAATAAGAAAAAAAAAAATGAAAAATGTAATTTATTCAAAGATCTATATTCCCATAAATAATAATGTAATAAAGCTATCACAGGTGTCATGTGTATAGAGATTGTAATATAGGATGTTTTATAAGTATTTGGGAGAAAGTCTTGATTAATTTAGTATTTTCAATCTTAGTTGAGGTGCACACATCAATCATAGCTAGTAATTATGCTAACAGCAACATGTCATTTTCCTAATTAGTGAATGCTACTTATGCTGAACTCTCATGTTTGGGTTTGAATATTCTTATGGAAAAAACAGCAATACAAAATTAATGCAATGCACATGCTTTATACATTAGTATATTAATATATAAGTGCACCAACACAACTGGAAATGAGGAAGTCAATTTGATTTTATTAATTAACAATAGGCAATTTATTTGTTGTTGTTTTTTTTTGCTTACTTTGTCATTGGCTTAATGAAAATTGATTAATGTACCTTACTGAGAAACAGACAAGAACGTAATTCTGTGTCCATTGCTTTTTTTTTCTTGTCAGACATTGGAAATTCAGACGTTATATTTAGCCCTGATATCTATCCTATTTCTCTAAACTCTCCTAGACAAGTCTATTACTTTACTTCCTAAAGTCTTTGGCTTCTGTATGCTCACACAACAGCTGTCATCCACTAGTTTCTACCAATCGCTTCTTAGTTTGAAAGACATTCATTTGCATATTCATGTACATTTTATTAGTTGTACCCCTGTTTAGCACTGCACGATATGTTCATGCCTTACAAATAATGGCTAATATTAATAATAATAATAATAATAATAATAATAAAAAGAAGAACATATATGTAAAGTAGCAATAAATAAATAATTTAGTTTTCATTCTTGTCACTAATCCTATCTAAAAACTAATTTTAACACTATAATTGCAAGATACTTCAAAAAAAGTGCCTTGAATATAAATATGAGACATCTAGTAATGTGTGTATTTTCCACATATGAAGCTGTTTTAAAGCAGGAAAAAGTAGGGTTTGGAAAAATACTGCATGACAAACTAACCTCTACAACACTAGTATTAAGCAATGTGGGGAGTTGCATGTATATTTTGGACACTAGGTTTAACCCTTTCACTGTTGCAATGGCCGTAACTTAATAAAACACTATATTGCAAACAATATAACCAACTTGATACCCTTTTAAACTGATTAACCCTGAATTCATCAAAATGCCATAAACCGCATTAGCCCCTAATAAAATGTAACCCGACACCTTCATTTTAAGTGTATCTCCTTCCTCTTCCACTGTAAAAACTACCCTACCCAAAGCATTCCCCTAAAACACTCTCCATCCACATGATCCCCATGTCATTCATATCTGGTTCTTTTTCTTTATATTTTCCAATTTCAAACTGAGTTATAGAACACAATTCTATATGTTAACCCCTTTACTATTTCAGAAAAAACCTTGCCCAAAGTACCAGAGAAATGTTAGCATTTTTTCTATCACTCTGTTTAACCAGAAATAGAGCCTTTGGGGCCGATTTAACAATGTGTGAGCAGACATGATCTGCTGTAGTGGATCATGTCCGCTGCACATCGATAAATACCGACAGCATACAGCTCTGAGGCTGGTGCAATGATAAATGCTGACAGCGTATGCTGTCGGCATTTATCAATGTGCAGCGGACATGATACGCTACATCGTATCATGTCTTCTCGCATTATGATAAATCTACCCCTTAGTGACAGCAGCGTACTTTTTGTATCACCTGTCATGATTGGGTTAAAAATCTAAAATTAGCCCTTTATAGTACTAAAAACTAATATCTGTAGCTCATGAGATTCATCTTTTTCCACAACATTGTGAGAATATGTATGTATATATATATATATATATATATATATATATAGTATATATATATTAAGTATATATATATATGTAATACTAATAATTTACTTTGGACAATTCTTAACACATTTAACACACACACAGCATCCTGGCAGTGGCAATACATAGTTTAATTAAGTCAATGAATGAGTCTAAATAAAAATTAAAAGTTTGTATCTTTGAGAAGCACAGTCATACCAGGGCAGCGTGCAAACAAAGTGAACTTAAAGATCCTGTTTTCCTTTCCTGACCTCAGTGACCTGACATTCTGGTCTGATAGCTGTAGAAGATAACTCCCCAGCAGCTAACATAAATTAGCAGGCACGGAGGAGCCCATGTGACCTACTGCTCCATTAGACAGCATGCCTAAATCTGTTAGCACTTAGCACGCAGTTACAGTTAACTCTGTGTCTACCAACAAGGGTTGCAGCATGTTTCACAGCAGCAGCACCCTCTGGCAGACACGGGATAAAAACAAATAAAGCAAAATTTTGTTTAGAAGGGGAGGAAGGCCATACTAATACAAACTGTATTCCTTCAAAGCTAAATAGGGGCACGGGGAAGGGGGCAGTGGGATGTTTACATACCTAATAGCAGCTAACTAATACACAGCTTCTCTTCTCGGCATGTCCTATGCCAAGAAGGCTATGGGCTGGGTTGGGCTATGGGCTGGGTTGTGGGAGGCGCTGCAGGCACTGCAGGCAGAAAGTAGAAAGGGCTTTTTGAGTATACTTCTATCTATTGCACGTGCGGTGCCATAGATAGATAGAAGTAAAATGGCAACAAAAAAAATGTAGACAAAACTGCAGTGGAGCCTGTAGAAAAATATATATTTATTCAGACAAAAAAGTTTTATTTATTTAATTACTTTTTTTTTTTTATTTCTTTCTAACTCTTTTTTTATTGCTGGGGTTCAAGGGGTTCACGTGCTCATGTGCTCCTATAGAGGAGCATCCACTGTGTGTAACTCAAAACTGTCAAGGAAAACATGGCTGAGGGGGCAACCCTATGACCAATCCTCTATAAAGCAAACACAAAAAGAGCCATGAAACTGCAAGCTTTTGAAAAGGGGCAGCACTGCAGTGACTGTCAGACCCAGAGCTAATCAGTAATGTTACTACCTGGTGGCGTCATTGCATTCTCGGAACCCAGACAACACAATATCTTGAGCAGGGCCTGACACCATAGCAGCTTTGCAAGTTTTAAATATTCCAAGGCCTTTCCAGGGCACTTTTACATACATATACAAAAGCAGATAAAATGCATTTATTCAACAAACTATTTTATATAGCGGTGAAATTTCTTGAATGTAAAGTATGAGTTTTGTTTTTTTTTTGGGGGGGG
>CAJPDP010064392.1:0-10134 GCA_905336975.1 Bombina variegata variegata
AACGCTCGCTTCTTGTCTTTTAACAACGGGTTTGTAAAAACCCATAATACCAGCGCTGCATGCAAGTGAGCGGTGAGAGAAAACTGCTCGTTAGCACCGCACAGCTTATATTTATATTTCTTATTCTCGCTCTATCTATCTGTGCCTATCTCTAAAGATCTCTATGTCTATATCTTTCGGTCACTGTATATCTATCTCTATTGTTTCTATCTTTCTCTACCTGTCTCTTTATGTCTCTATCAGTCTTTATGATTTTATTTAGGTCTATATTAGTCAATTTTTGTGTCTCCATATGTTTCGATCTATTTTATATTATTGAATTTTTTAATTTTTCTATATCTATTTATGTTTATTAATTTGTCTAACGCTATAGATATCACTTTCAACATGAAATGTCTCTCTCTATCTCTATTATTTGTTCTATGTAATTGAATATCAATTATTTAAAGATATCGCTCTCTATTTCGATCACTATGTTTTTATTTTTCATTTATTATTTCTTCATCACTGTTTATCTATATGTCTCTATCAATATCTCTCTTTTTTATATAGCTTATTTTGACATTAAAAGATAAATTTGTTTTCAAATAGAAATTGTACAAAGTTATTCAAAAAATAAAATTCACATATTTAAGGTATAAAAACACATTAGATAAGCTAGACACATTAGTTAAATTTTTAATTTAAATATTATTTAGTGATTTTAGATGTTTAGGTTAAAGGGACAATCTATAAATTTTAAATCTAATTATAAAAGATTATTCACTGTAAATTCATAAGTTATTATACAATCAGCAATGTTAATCGTAGGTGAAGGCAAAGTGTAAACTCATAATATGATTGACACAAGCATAGTTGTAGATAAATGGAGCCAGCAATAAGCTAACGTTGTCCAAGTTGCTTAATCAAAAATTGCATAATGTAAAGGAATACTAAACCCAAATTTGTTCTTAAATGATTCAGAAAGAGCATTCAATTTTAAGCAACTTTATAATTTACTCTTACTATCAAATTTTCTTTGTTCTATTGCTATCTTTATTTAAAATGAAGTCATTTAACGTATAGAAGCCAGGCCATTTTAGTTTCAGCACCCTGGATAGCGCTTGCTTATTAGTGAATACAGTTACCATACCAATAAGCAAGTATAACCCAGGTTATTAAAAAAAAAATGGGCCGGCTCCTAAGCATTATTTTCCTGCTTTTTAAGTAAAAATAGCAATGCAAAGAAGAAAAATTGATAATAGGAGTAAATTTTAAATTTGCTTAAAATTGCATGCTCTATCGGAATCATTAAATAAATAATTTTGAGAGGGGCAGAGCCTGGCTACAGCTAAGATGGCTGTGTAACTCCGGTGCTCTGTAAAACGGATCTCCGTTATCACTAATCCTGGGTTGTTATACTGAGCCAAACATAAATTTTAAGTGACCTGGAGCAACTCTAACAAGTACAGACCCTGCAGTATACATATCGACCTTTTCTCACCAACCTATACTAACATGCAGCTTTCAGAGTAACGAGAGGGAAGATGGACCGGCACTAATTTGCCCACGGATATTATCACTGCTCACAGCGCATCCTGTCTATAGACACCCGGAATAGAGCACTCGTATCAACCGGCCGGTCCTCTTGTGATCAGAAGAGCTGGATGATCCTTACGGTCGGGTACCACGCTAACACTAACTTTAGGACAGGCCGCACCTCATGCCACTGGTAGCTTTAGCTACGCAACTGATAATCCCAAGCGCATATCCTGCAGCCTAAGTGTTGATACTATACTCATCTCTGCAACACATACCGCATCCCCTACCTTGTCTCTGCGATACAGGTAGAACTGAGGGAAAGACCACTACACACATCTTGGAACGGCGCCAAATTAGACGCCATATTTACGGCACACTACATAGCAGAAAAGAACTGCGCTCTGCTCACAAATACCCTCAATGAAACCCGTTGAGACTTTCCCAAGCTCTCACATAAAGGTAATGTGAATGTTAAATGATATATGCTTCTTATAACTGCTGAGACAGAACTTTGATGTCATACATCATTTAGTGTGAGTGTCGGAAGAAGAAGGGTTTAAGGCCTAGCATTCCTTATTTGCTATTTCTCCACTTTAGTTGCACACAGGGCACATATAGAACACTGTACCCATAGTACATACTATAAACAAGAAAGCAATAACTGAAATTAGAACTCTGGGAGGACAAGCCAGGCTACATACATAGGAGCTAACAATAAACCCAGCATATGCAATCTCCATTTCGTGAGTAACCCAGCTGTGAGACAGGAGAATTCTACATAAGGTGCAGCATATCTCACCTTAACTGTATAACTAATATCAATTGACCTATATTACATAACACCTCAGCTATCCTTAACATGATGGCAGCTAGACGGCAAACAAAATCAGAGAAGACCTTAAAACAAACTTCAACCAAATCCACTACTATGCCATCATTTTTTGCTATGGAGCATTCAACACCTCCTATGAGCTCCCATAATAAGCATACTCCTCCAGCGAGCCCGGAGGGCCATACAACCGAACTTCCATCATCACCTAATATGCCTGATAACATTCCTGCCTCGCTTCTAGCCCAATTTGTGACAAAACAAGAGATATCTACTATCTTTAGAACCTGTCTACGTGAACAATTAATGGAAATTAAACAAGATCTCCATAACTTAGGTTCTAGAGTGGATATGCTGGAAGCAGAGACTGAAGAGGTGAGGGAGGATATTCAAAGGATAGAAGATAAAACTTCAACACATCAGGAAACAATCACAACATTGATGGATAAGATCGATGATTTAGAAAATAGGAGCAGACGAAAAAATGTAAGGCTTCGTGACATTCCTGAATCTATCCTTCCGAAAGACTTTCATGAATATTTACAATCCCTATTCACCTCTATCAAGGAACCCACCTACCCAAACGACATACAATGGGTAAGAACCCATAGAGCTCTCAGACCTAAACCACCTGATAATGCTCCACCCAGAGATATTATTATTAGATTTAAGAATTTTCTGGAGAAGGAGATGTTGCTTAATCAATCAAGAAGACATCAACCCATTAAATTTCTGGGAAACGTGGTACAATTTTACCAGGACCTGTCTACAAGGACACTACAGATAAGAAAGGAATTCCTTCCACTCACATCTTTACTCCGAAACAAGAAGATCCCATATCGGTGGGGTTTCCCCATTCACTTAATGGTGATACAGAATGACAGGCGTTACACCTGCCACAAGCCTGAAGATATCCCATCCTTTTGCAAGGATCTGGATATAGACCAACCTCCAATGGAACCTCATGTCCCGCCTTCTTCTCAAGTATTGCCTAAAAGGATGAAGACAAGTCTCATGAAGTGGCAAACCAAAATGCCACGCAAAACCCCCGACCACAGACAAGCCAGAGAACAAAGAGATACGACGCCCTCGGATCGCTACGCAAACCATATACCGCACTAAACTAGAGGGTGGACTTGGAGTCCCGAACATATTAATGTATCGCTATGCCACCTTTATGACCAGAATAGTAGACTGGTATAGACATGCTCATCACAAGGAATGGATAGGTTTAGAACATGCACTCACACAGGGAGGCCAACTGGGGGGTAGATGTTGGCTTACAACTAAACGTGAATGGGGAGACCCAGAACTTCCTTTTTTAGTATCAGAAACGTTTACTGTATGGGGGAAAATTCTAAGAAGACACAAAACAATCTCAACACCCTTCTCTCCTCTAACACCCTTCTTAGATAATCCTACAACTCCATTTCAAATCACATCACGTAGTACTGATAACCCTACTCTTACTCAAGCAATACCTCATCATTCACTCTTACAAAACAGTAAATTGAAACCCAAAGGAGAAGTGGTAGAAATAATGGGATCTGTCCTGAATAATTGGCTAGTATATCACCGCACTACTTCTCAACGCATGTAGAGAAACACAATTTGACCCGACCTTTAACTCCATTAGAATCCTTATGTTACCTATCTTTTCCGACAACGGGCATCCTATCCATTTCCTATAAACTACTCCTGGCAAACCGTTCACTTCACCCCCCATCCTATACCACTAGTTGGGAGAGGGAGCTTAACGGCTCACAACCGCCTAAAACATGGAAAATAATATATAAACAAATGAGCTCCTCTGCTTCCTCTATAAACATAGCAGAAATGAACATGAAACTCCTCAGTAGATGGCATTACACCCCAGACAGACTAGGAAGACTATTCCCAAGCTCTAACACCAATTGTTGGAGAGGATGTACACAACGATGTACTTTTGTCCATTTATGGTGGTCATGTCCTGTCGCACAAACATATTGGTCGGATATCAGAGAGGAAATGAAGTTGGTGATAGGAACTTCTCTCCCACATACCCCATGGACCTTTCTTTTCAACTTTATCCCACAGATAACCTGCTCACTAAGACTTAAACTCCTCATTATAATGATCAACACGGCCAAAAGATATATCCCATACTATTGGAAACAATCTACTCTCCCAACTCTACAATTTTGGCGAGATAAAGTGTCCACCTCCATAGAACTAGAACAATACCATTACACTAAACTACATAAAATAGAGGACTTTTTGTCCATCTGCCTGCTTTGGGAGGAATATTTAAATTCCTCAAAACCCACTGCTGTTCTAAATCTTCATCAATGAGACCCATCATCCTTCCCTTTTCTTCCACTTATAACAATAACTACTAGGAGATACACAAAACAGCATAGACCTCTTTAGGAATTTATATCTGTCAATATGTATACCCTTTTTCTTTATAACTTGCACATAGATTTACAGATTAGTGATTACGAATTACTTCTCTGTCATTCACAGCAACATAGATGTTTTTGGATTTGTTAATGTTTGATTGTTGGAAAGTTATATTAAGACATGTCAAGTTATATGTATACTACAGAGTGCTTTTTCAATCTGAGGTGTTCTGTCCTGCGATTAGTTTATTGCATGATTTTCTGTAATGATTGAATTACTTTGACATTATGTGATGTATTTTTTGACTTGACATAATAAAGCTCTTTGAAAACCAAAAAAAAAAAAAAAAAAGAAATAATTTTGATTTAGTGTCCCTTTAATCTTTAAAAACAACATGTTACAAAGTAAATAATGGAATGTTTGTAATAGCATTTATTAGATTGAAGAAAACATTAACTTGTTTTATACACGTTTTAACTGCGTCATAACAAACGCAGTACATTAAATTAATAAACATTTTTTTATATATTATTTTTATTGAGGTTTAATTCACTGCATACAAACAAAACAGTATTTTCACAAATAGACAACGCACATTTATATAACATGTCCAGAAATTATCATAAAGAAGATACTTGCCAGTTAAACTATATGTCTTCCAAGTAATATATCAGGCCACTTTTGGACCCTGTATTATTAACCTCGATCAGTAGAGGGCCACTCTTGGGTCCCAAATTGTAAACCTCTATTTTTTTGTTTTATAGCATTTATATAACAATAAACAGTAATATAAATATGATGAGCCAATCCTAGCATCAATAGTATTTACAAGGATTTAGGTGGTCTCTTTTGGGAGTATGCCAGTTTATGATCAAATATTTGATCGTAACAATCTGCACAATGTATATTAAGCTTGTGGGAAATGTGAATGTGTATTTATAGTAATTATTAAAAGAAAATAAATAGGATTCAGTGGGTTTCAAACTTTTAGATGATCAGGTCATTGGGAGTGTGCATAGAGTGTATGGTTGAATAACGTGCAAAATACTCTTGATACATATGTCATGTTGTTCAATAGGTAAGAGTGTATGAGGAGTCTTGCCTTTATAGCGTCTTAGCCTACTGCAAAGGAATGTGCGGCTATTTTCTTATGGTAAAAAGAAGTTCCCTCCTACTCCGAGTGAATACATATTTACAATGGATAAAGTTAGTTAATAACTGACCTGACTAGTGTCTATAAGAGGCCTCCCTGTGATCAATACAGAGAGATTGTACCGCTGGCAATACATCTATATAGTACAAATAAGGGAGCCGCATTAACCCCAGACAGATATAAAGTACCCTTCTATAAGCCATGTCCAATGAGATTATCCGCACATGGTTAATTGTAATCACACTTTGAAATAAACTATAAAAATGAGAATGATGCCTCTGAAGTGGAAAACATAAAATACTGTACACATTATAAAAGTGCAATCCAAACTATACCTCCATAGTGGTCTAACACATTATTACCTGCTTGCACTGTGGAACACTTATGATAATAGTATCAGAACATATACCTTAATAGCCACAGGTCATGGTGGCTAAAACAGAAAAAGATCAACTTTAAATAGTAGAGTCCCTCTGGCTTCAGGCTTATTTGTCACTATTAAGGCTAGGGTCTAAACTTTAGATAAACATGTATGCAAGGAGTAAATTTAAATACAACATTGAAAAGTGTTAATGGGTTACAACTTGCTATAGCGTGGTTACATTTATTTATCAGCTGTATGTACTGCTAGTGTCAGAACACTATGAGGCACAGAAAATAAATAATAGATAAAAAAAGAACATAAGATAGTGACTTATCAAAGATCCTCAACATCTCCAATAAGCTATGACAGAGATATAACAAAGGGTAGTCAGTATATGCATTTAAATAATTCGCTACTAAAGGATCTATATAATAGAAAGGTTATTTCCATATTGACCGATATCTATGACCATTATAATTAATGCGGACAGATATGAAATGGGGCATAAAGTACCCCTTAGCATTTAAACATTTATGGGTGACTAATATACAGGGTTTACTTAATTGAATGCAATTAGAGAGGGTATCAAGCGTTCATGGATATGCTATAGAAAAACAATACCCTACTGCTGTCCACAGTGTCTATGTCCTTTTCTTCCTCTAAAGCAAGCCATGTGGGCACAACCATGTGCTCAGGAAGGATTTGCAAATCTCAGTCCCGATGCGTATTCATCCATATGATCCGCCAGGGTGAAAAAGCAGACATGGAATATCCTCAATTTCATCCATAACGATATTATGGAGCAAGGGTGTGGGGAGCGACCTCTTCGCACTCGGCTGTACAGGGCCAGCTTCCTTGCGGACCTCCATGCAGCTGCTTGTAAGTAGTATTACATCCTTCAGAGTTTTGGGGCCTCCACGAGGTACGTATAAGATGTGTTGTCTTCAGGAAGTAGTTGCTTCCCCTGAGCACCGAAACAGACATCACCGGGCCGCTGCCCACCCCAGGAACCTTCCGGGCCTGGGTCTGTTTGTACTGATCAGTGGAGACATCCCCCTCCCCAGTTGCGCACAGTGGAGCAACAACATTATCAGGTGACACTACAGCTTCCTCTATGGTATTCCCTTTTGTCCCGAATTGCCACGCTGTGCATAGCTGATCCTTCTTTGGGGTAAAAACGCTCTTTTTTACTGTATTATGCTGTGTGCCTCCTTGGTCCGTATTAGCACGAATTGGCTTGCTCGCAACTTCCGTTACTCTCTGAAAAGCTCTGTGTCTTAGTTCAAGTTCTCTAAAATGCTCCTATCAGAGATGTATAATCTCTGATTCCCATTCAGTTAGTATTATCATAGTTTTGAGAGTTTGTGTTTATTCAATATCTGTGCACTGTTTACCCGGCCTCTAGATTTACCGGAGGGGGGGCGGGTGTTGAGAACCTCTCAGTGAAGAGCCTGCCTTAGGCCTCAACACTCCAGATTGGTTTGCAGAGGTGGATTTCTCTATAAAAAAAGTATATCTGTCGAATCGTCATGGTCTATAGATTCAATATATCAAGGTGGAGTAGCTGAATGGTTTGTCAATTCACTGATAATTGGCAGAGCTACCAATATTGCAACCATTCAAGGTGCTGCCCAGAGACACGCCCCAAATTAATAAACACTTTTAACATTTACAATGGTACATTACAAAAGTTAACTCTCTTCTAAAATGATTATAGTAATTTTAACTTACAAATTCTGATAAGACTTTGAATGCTTTGATGTTACACTTTTTGTCTTCTACGTAAATCAGAATATCGACGCAGGCACTGTCTTGTTCTTTTAATTCCTTATACCCTATACATCCTGATTATTTCATAAAAAAGGTAATCACGCTGATCTTGTTTCACAGAGCGAACACCTCCTATTCTTCGTGGAAAATATTTCTCCATCCCATAAACTAAAATAATTAGTTCTCCAGCAGTGAATGGTGATGGTTGTGGCATCTTGTTAATTATTTTTTTTAACATAGGTTGTACCCAATTACGTAAGATGGCAATCAGTTTAGTACATTTTCAAAAACGTTTTTAGTATAAATGTTTGTAGACATTTTTATTCCATTATGAGATATGCTGAATGAATAATTTGAAAAGGTTATCAAAATAGGTTTACATATTTTGCATCAAGATTAGATTATTTTGTAATCAAGATTAGATTATTTTGTAATACATAAATGTCTATTAAATCTACGTATATATTTATCTATATATATACGTATACGTATATTTGTTAATCTTTATTGGCTATTATGTAACGATTCATTAACTGTTTTAAGAAATATTTTAATTACTGATCTTGCATTGTAACATAATAAATTGATGATTCAATAGTTTGTGTACATTTGTATTACGTTTTTTATTAGGTGTGTTTTTGGTTCTGTATCATTTATATTGTTTGAAACATATTTACATTTAAAGTTAACTGTCTAATTTATTTTATTCAGATAAAATGTAATACATTTTGTTGAAGAAATAGACTGCTGTTATTAATATAAACAAATAATAGTTATGAGTATGTTTTTGAGCATAATAGAGAGATATACAAATATAGTGAGTGACAGGAATAGAGAAAGGTACAAGGATAAATATATAGAGAGTGGGTGAGAGAGCGATGCAGTGAGAGAGATATGCCGGGAGAGACAGATGCATGTATATGTAAAGAAAAAGAGATGTGCAAAGAGATTGAATTAGTGAGAGTCAGAGAGAGAAAAAGAGATGCAGTGAGAGATAGGCAGCGATGGACAGAGGCATGTAGAGTGATTTAGAGAAATAGAGAGACAAATAATTAGAGGCTAGGAGACAGAGGAATATAGAAAGAGATACAGGTGGAGAATAGAGATAGCAGAAGAGAAAGAGGGCAAGCAGAGAGAGAGGCAATGCTAGAGAGATGCAGAGAGAGAGACAAAAGTATAAAAAGATAGATATAGGGAGAGACAGAGACAAGGAGAGAGTCATGTAGAGTGACAGAGATCGAGAGCGTCACAAACATGTACAGAGAAAGTCTGAAAAACTAAGGGAGAAAGTAAAATAAAAATAGAGAGTCAAACATATAGTGATATGCAGGTACACAAGCAAATACTTGCAAAGAGAGAGAGGCAGCAAGAGATATTTTGAGAGGTATAGAGAGAGGAAAACAATGGCAGAGATATAGACGGTAATATATATATTGAGAAACTAGCGAGAGGCAGGTAGAGTGATAAAAAGATATAGTGTCAAAGACATACAGATAAAAGAAAATATATAGAGTCAGGTGGAGGGGGAAAATGAGATAGATCTGCTAGGTAAAAAAAAGAGAGAGGCTGTAAGAGATTGATACAGTGAGAGTGGCAGAGAGAGAGAGAGAGAGAGAGAGAGAGACAGAGAGATAGATAGAGAGAAAGTGAGAGAGAGAGAGAGAGAGAGAGATAGAGGCAGATAAAAACATATATTTAGGGACAAATATAAAATATTTGCAGATAAAGAGGCACCGAGAGCTAGTGATAGAAGCATGACAAGAGAGGAAAATAATTGCAAACATATAGTCAGAAATAGAAAGTTAGAGAGATGCAGGGATAGTGATAAAGAGAGAGATATTAAAAAATAGAGAGGGAAAAGGAAATATATACAATCGGGGGTGATAAAAATAGAGAGTGGGGCATAGAGAGAAAGAGAGAGAGATATGCAGGTAGAGAGTGGCAGAGCTGGACAGATAGCTCAGCCTGCTATGCACTGTGGCTGAGCTCTGTAGCAACCCAAGGGTTGCAGGTTCGATCCCCGGCGAGGTCCACTCAGCCTTTCATCCTTCCGAGGTCGATAAAATGAGCAGCGCCTTGAGACCCTTACAGGTGATTAGCCGCGCTTTACAAGTA
>CAJPDP010064417.1:0-12434 GCA_905336975.1 Bombina variegata variegata
ATATACAAATCCCACTGTCTGGCTCCTAAAAATATGCCTGGCTCCTAAATATTCTTACTGGCTCCTAAATTTTAAACAGATTTGTCAAGCACTGGGTTAGAGCACGAAAGAAAAGCCAGAAGAGTCTTTTGTCGATCGATCCACAGAAGTCTATGGGGAAAAAGAGTTAGCATGGCCGCACTGTCTGACCTCCAGATGTTAGCGCACCTGAGTCCTTCACTCATGCACTAACATTTTACTTTCAACTTATAATACAAGCAAAAGAATAGGAGCGGTATTGATTTAACTTGAGCGAAGTTAACATATTTTTGGCACTCCACTTGTAATCTAGCCCATAGTTGGCATAGGGGGTTCTCTGATTTATGCAAGCGTGATACCCATTTTTGGAAAGTTTACTGTTTTTTTTAAACAGAAATTTCTAAATGTTTTTTCTTTTAAGCCTATTTTTTTTTCGGTGAGAAGAAAAATTATCCTTGGATTTATTAATGGGACAGTCTAGACCCAATACATAATTTTGATTAGTTATTGTTATATACCAGAAAAGCATAGTGCAACTGGTCTCACGTCTATATGTATGCAAGAGATACATGAAACATTATAAATATTTATTGTCTGTTAGGAGCCAAAAAAATGGCCACCAATCTCCACCCTCTAGCATTATCTAGCCATGGACTTCTTACAAGTTTATAGATTGCAAGATGCTTATCTGGTATGTAAGAATAAGTATTGAGTCTAGACAGTTCCTTTAAATTATCTTAGAATTTTATCTTGTTGAGTCCTCAAGCTGTCCATACAGGAATTAAGACATTGCTGCACAGTAAAATGTATGATATTTATATCTGTAATGTTACTGTCAGATCACACTATAATTAGCTTAAAACTTTACACATCTCTAATCCAGAATAAAATACTTTCCATTTTCCAAAGTATATGTTAAATAATACACGATTTTCTAACTGGTTAATGGAAAAATGGCGAGAGTATTTTAGGTATAATGAAGAGTATTTACCAAAATTAGAGACCTTCTGGGAAGCAGGGAAGGCGGTCCTTCTAGGGGAGATAAAAGCTTATATGATCAGCATAAAAAAATAAATAAATAAGAAACGTGGAATTCAATTGGCCAATCAGGTTAAAAATTCATATAGGATCTACTAGAACGACAAGTTAAAGAGGAAAGAGATTATTTTTTGAAAGAAAAATAGTCACTAGAGGATTTAAAAACTAGAGCTTTTTTTCCAAGGTCATCAAGGCATCTCAGCTAAACATCTAGCGAGAATTATTAAGATCAGGAAAAAAAGCAATATAATATCAAGTATTAAGGTTGGTAGCATAAAATTCTTTACTACCACTGCATTTTTTACGTACTATCAAAAAATATACTTCAAAGAAAGTATAGATAAACAGGAGCAGGATAGATTTTGGCAGAAAATCAGGCTTCCTAAAGTCTTTAAGGATGTGTTGAAAAATGAAATTTATTTCCACTATATAAAATAATGAACTTAATAAAGGGATATAAATAGAATAGAAAAAAGTGACAATAAGCTTTTAATAAATATTATATGAATAAAAACTGCTTAAAAAGATGATACTTATCGCCTTTAGAGCAGCAAAAAACAAGGAGAATTAGCTGCATACCTTTCCCTTCATGGAGATTTGGACTTCAATGATTGGGCCATTTTTAGCTATTGTCTCAAAATACTTTATCATAGGTCTCTTTATTTTTGGCTATTTTATCTCTGTGTTATTTTTAATGTTAATACCGTTGTGCTTTTAAAGGCTGCCTTGAGGTGGCAAAGTAAAGAGATGGCAAAATAGGAGAATATGGTCTTGTAATAAAATTCATGTTATGGATATCACTCAAGCCCAAAGCCGATGGTGTACAAGTATTGGAATTGTGCTCAAGCGCAACACTTAACTCACCAATTATAACATGAAAGACAATAAGTGCATTATCCATTAAAAGTATAGGGCGTGTTAAAAATGTTTTGGTCACACTAAGATTAGGTTAAAATATTTAACTATCAGATTGTGTGTTATTCTTTGCAAATGGTTGTATAACTATTGATTGCGTTCCCCCTGCATTCCAGCCCATAGCTGGGTAAGAAGTTGCTGAAAGATTTATAAATTATGGTTAGTGTTTTAAATTAAAGTCTCTGCAATATAATTGTGTAATTTAATTTTGTTTGTAATTGGCATTTTGGATTTAGATCCCATGCAACGCTCTTTACATAGCCAAATTTAGAAGTAAAAAATATTATCTACTATCTATACAGGTGTGTGACTTTTATAATTAGCTGTCCATGCTCTTCTTTTCGTTACTTAGCATAACTTGTTTTGCTTTGATTTTTGCAAGGCCTAGTAAAATTATAATTTTGCAGAGTAAAGCCTGTTATAGTTTATTTTAGTATGTAATTGCATTTCTTTCTATTTTTTTTGCAATGAATAAATGATTGTGTTTATAATAGATTGCTACAGTAAAAGACAACCATCTCCACTATCTTTTTCAGCTCCCCCTGGGGGTGCAAGGGGGCCAAACCTCCTTGTAAACATCATTCCCTAAGGTTCCTTTTAGGGGGATGTCAGAGGATCGTCGGAGAGCATAAAGGGACATTCTGGTCAAAATTGAAATACACATAAATAAATTACATTTTTGCATAGAAACATGTTTATAATATACATACATTGGCAACAATGCTTCTAGTAAAAGTTATCACTGTTTTAGGGTTAACATTTTTCTCTGCAGGTGCATGTGAAGTATAGCTAGATACTTTCAGTACTGAAGCTGCTCAGAGAGGCAGTGGGGCTTTTTGCAAGTGCTGTGTTTAAAATGCTTATGCAGGGTGCATACTTAAAGTGATGGTAAAGTTGCTTCATATTCAAAGCTGTATTGGCAACATTGTTTTAAATAACCGAGTTTAAGTCATCATCATTTTTTTTAAAAATATTAATAAAGTTATAAGCAGGGGGGCGGAGCCAGCAGCTGGTCTGAACAGACGTGCATCAACAGAGCTCCTGACTAAAATTATATAGTTATACGAATTATAGTTATATCTTACAATATTTTGGGCTAAAAAAAGGAACTTTTATGGTAGTTTGCTAAGTGAACCTCAGTCTACGGAATCCTGGTGCGGCTAAGTGGCACTTAGGCCTTTTTTTTTCTCTCCGGATCGTAGCAGTAACTCTGATGTGAAATTGCAGCCTTTAAAGCTCCAACATCTGCATCACACAGCTCCGGAGGCTCGGGGATCCGCTCCGGAGGTGACTAGGACCAGTCACATTTAGATTTTACATCGGGACATTCTCCAAAGTAGCTGCGGGAGCAGAGGATTGACAGGTGGCCTGGTGCACTCCGGCTGGGGCTCCGTGAGTACCGCACTCCTATTACATATTACACCTACTTGTTTGATCATCCTGTCACCGTTCTACCCTCTACAGCTATACCTTTGACTCCCAGTTGGCGCGAGGCGCCATTTCTTTGTGTTTCCCCGATGCCGGAGGACTCAGACCGGAGTACACGTGGCATATAGATCCGTTTCTCTGTGGTTCTGAGAGCCTAGTGTGCTTTGGATTAGAGATCTGTCTGTGCTGCACTGCTAATATTTATTACACCTACCTGAGTAAACGCTTCTACAGTCACCTCTAGCAGATATATCATAGATTCTCAGTTGGCGCGAGGCGCCATTTTTATCTCTATAGTGCTGATCGGCCTGTGCTGGAGTACACGTGGCCCATAGCTCTGGATTCCTAAGGGCCTGGGACTTGAGACTGTTTATACTAATATAAACGAGAGGCATGCTATAATCCCTTCTTTGGGTCCATCAATACTGAGAGTCAATCAAGGGGTTAAATCAAGCTCACAGCATGTAAACATGTGATCATTAGGGTCTGTAAGGCCGGGGCGCAATGTTGAAATCTAACTCGCTGTTATTAGAAGAGCTGTACACGAGGCCGATACAATTTTAGCCAAAAAAAGATATATTCACAACAGCTGGGCTTTATTTGAATGATACCCATCCCTATCATGCCACAGGAATCTAGGAACAAAAGCCACTAATTCCCTGGAATATAAAAAATGGGTAGCAGATCATTTTAAGTCAAAATCTGCTGCTGCAACGGTCATAGCGGATTCCATAGGTCCCCACCAGCACCTAACTAAAAGTACCTGTACAGAAGATAGCCCTAGTGAGCTGAAAAATATGTCGGATCCCTCAGCCTCTGATATTGTTGCTACCCTCACCCAGAGGTTAAATTCCCTACAGGAGACCCTCACTAAAGCCATTAAGGGCTCTGCTGCAGACCTTCACAAGGATATTGGGGCCATCAGTGAACGCATTGATGTCCTGGAAAGAAAGCAGGGGGACCTTGAGGTGGAACAGGGAAATCTGGATAATAATTCACAGATATTAGTTGACATGCTGGATTCCTTCGAGACTAAGATGGCTGATATGGAAGATCGTTCCAGGAGGAATAATTTAAGATTCAGAGGTATTCCTGAAGATATTCCCCCATCAGATCTAGGCAGATTCCTAACAGAGTTTTGCGAACTCCTTCGCCCTCCGGGCTTCCCTAATGAAACCCTGGTGGATAGGGTTCGCAGACTTCCTAGAGGGAAAAATGTCCCGCAGAAAAACCCAGGGATGTAATTGCCAGATTTCATTTTTTTCACCTATAAAGAGCAGATCCTTAGGGCCATATTCCAGAATCCCGCTCTACCTGAGAAATTTAAGAACCTACAAATTTTCCCTGACCTGTCTCAATAAACTGTTCAAAAGAGGGGAACGTTCAGGGAAGTTACCAAGACACTGAGACAGCTGGGAGTGAAATACAGATGGGGCTACCCCACCAAGATGCTAAAACAAAAGGATGGACGCATTTATACAGCCGATACCCCTGATAAGGGGCAACTTCTTCTTAAGGGATGGTCCAACAATAAAGCCCAAGCACAGGTGACACAGGAGACTAATTCTGCGACTTTTGAAGGAACAGTACAAGCTAAGATATCGACTCCGGTCTTGCGGCCGGCAGCATTGGAGTGGAGACCACTTCCACAGAGACTTGCCTCTGCTAAAAGATACAGCTTTGCCACGGACCACCCCACCTCGGATCAGACAGAAGACTCCTTGGTGGATACCGTCTGATGAGTATATTTTCTAATTTGGTATATCTGTTGCTGATTTCCTATTTTCTACATTGGTAATGTTTTTGTGACTATGAGACTAATTGGGAGCCTTCTGAGACATTTCCTTTATCACTGTGGAGTATGACCTTGAGTGGGTCGTGGCCCACCAGACAGCTATGCCTGCTTCGGTCTGACTGTAATAACATTTTAGGCAATCTAGTACTGCACTTAAGGATGCAGAGGGCTTATCATACTTGTTTTCATTCCCACAAGTTTATAGTCATTTATAATGTTATGTGTAGCGATATAGAAAATGTATGCCAATGTTTTCCATAGGTTCAAAGTTATTTATGCTATACGTTGAAAGATAGAAGATGACTGTCAATGCTTAGATGTCTATACAGATATTGAGATATGTAGATGGATCCGAGATTTGTGCCTTTCGTATTGTTCCCACAACTTTATAGTAATTTATAAATGTTATATGTAGAGTTACAGAATATGTCTGCCAATGTTTAGATGTATATGCAGGTATAGAGATGTGTAGATGGATCCGGGATTTGTGCTTTTTTTTTACTGTCTCCACAGGTTTTTAGTAACCTATAATGTTACATGTAGAGTTATAGAAAATACCTACCAATGCTTAGATGTGTATGCAGGTATTGAGATGTATAGATAGATCCGAGAACTCTGCTTTTTTATTGTTTTCATAGGTTTATAGTTAATTAGAATATTACACGTAGATACAGAGAAAATGTCTGCCGCTAAATTTTGACATATAGACGGATCCGAGGACTGAGCTTTTTTCTTGTTTCCACAGGTTTATAGTAATTTATACGGTTATAGGTGGAGCTAGAAAAAAATGTTTACTAATGTTTAGATATATATCCAGGTTTTGAGCTATATTGAAGGATCCGAGAATTGTGCTCTTCTATTGTTTTCACAGGTTTATAGTCAACTATAGGGTTGCATGTAGTGATAGAGAAATTGCCTGCCGCTAACCTTTGCTTTCACAGGTGCACGATGATCTGTGCTTTTTGTATTGCTCACACAGCTTTATAGTAATTTACAATGTTATATGTAGAGTTATAGAAAATGTCTGCCAATGTTTAGATGTATATGTAGGTATTGAGATGTGTAGATGGATCTGGGATTAGTGCTTGTTGTATTGTTTCCGCAGGTTTTTAGTAATCTATGTTATATGTAGAATTATAGAAAAGGCCTACCAATGTTTAGATGTGTATGCAGGTATTGAAATGTATAGATAGATCCAAGAACTGTGCTTTTTTATTGTTTTCACAGGTTTATAGTTAATTAGAATGTCATATATAGACACTGGGAAAGTGTCTGCCGCTAATTTTTGACATATAGATAGATCCGATGACTGGGCTTTTTTCTTGTTTCCACAGGTTTATAGTAATTTATAAGGTTATGTGTGGAGTTAGAGAATATGCCTACCAATGGTTAGATTTATGTCCAGGTTTTGAGATATATAGAAGGATCCGAGAATTGTGCTTTTCTATTGTTTTCACAGGTTTATAGTCAATCTTCATGTTGCATGTTGTGATAGAGAATTAGTCTGCCGCTAATTTTTGCTTTCACAGGTGCACGATGAAGGGTCTGTATATACTTGATTTTTCTGTCTTGTTGTTTGCTCTCACAGATTTAACTGTATACATATTGTGCTACACTAACATTTCCAGTAATAGGCTACATAAGCCTAGACTTTGATAGTAAAGTTTTTGTAAAGAAAGAGTTTTACTTTTGTCTCACATGTCCTCGATATGTAAGCCATAGTGTAGGTGTAAGTCTTGAGCACTTGTACTCAGACTACCCCCAGCTCCCAATGCAGGGCTAGATTATATGCCCTACCACACCAATTCTCAGCGAATCAGACTATATATAATGTTTGGTGAATATAGCTATGATTCACCTTTATAGTATCAGGCTGAGCCCCGGCCTAGTTCCCTACTTTAGTTAGCTACCTAAGTTCTTTTAACTTAAGCCCTTCCCCCCCAGGGTAAAACCAAAGTTTACTAAAAGTAAACAAGAGAACGCAGATTCACTCGACTATTTCCCACACTATTTCAAAACGTAAGCAAAAAGGACACAGTGTGTCCACCTGTCTGAACGTGAGACTTCTTCTTACCACCCCCCTTGCCCCCCCCCTTTTTCTCCATTTGCAAAATGGAAGTGAACCTACGATTTGTCTCCCTGAATACAAAAGGGATTGAATGTCCCAGCTAAGCGAAGCCTGCTACAAACTTTTTTGAAAAAACTACATAGTGATGTATCTTTCTTGAAAGAAACACACTGGGCTGTTGGTAAGACTCCAGATTTAAAGTTCAAACAATACCCAGTGGTGTTTAGTTCTGAGTACCTTGAAAAGAGCAGAGGAGTTTCTATTTTGATTAGTAAGGACGTAGCCTTTCATCAAATTCATGAGAAGACCGATCCGGAGGGCAGATTTTTACTCTTGGTCTGTAAGATAAATAACCAACTTTTTACTCTAGTAAATCTGTATGCCCCTAATCAAGGCCAAGTAAAATTCCTAAAGTAAAATACTGCACCTCATTGACAGCCTACAGCAGGGCGTGTTGATCTTGGGAGGGGATTTTAATCTAGTTTGGGACCCATAAATAGACAAAAAAATTCCAAATGGCAAAAGGTTAGATACTTTTTCCGTATTCATGGCCCCTAAATTCCAAAGCCTCATACATCAAGCTTCACTATATGGTGTTTGGAGAGCGTGTCACCCGAACTCCAGTGACTATTCTTACTTTTCACCCCCTCATCGTTCATATTCACGCCTAAATTATTATTTTGTAGATTCATGGACCATGAATAATATCTTGAACTTCAGCATTCATAGTTGCCAATGGTCAGATCACGATTCTGTGACTTTCTCATTGAACATAGATGGGTCAAAATCGGCTAGACCATCTTGGAAGCTCCCAAACTTTTTATGGGAAGAACCGTCCTTCTTCCCGGACCTTATGGAAAAGATTGATGATTTCCTGGAAAACAACCCGGTGAATCAGACTTCTCATCAAATTAGATGGGCTGCTCTGAAGGCCTATTTAAGAGGCTTCTGTGTAGCCAGGGCGTCAGCCTTGAAAAAAGATTGGGGCGCTCCTCTGGGCAAACTAGTTTGTGACTTGAGGACGAAAGAGAAATGTAACAAGCTGGCCCCCACTCATAGTCTGTCTAAGGACATACTTTGCCTAAAGGCCCAAATCAAAAATTTGGAATTAAAGTTAGACAGGCTTTCTCAAAATTCAAGCTTATTATGTACTCTAAAAGCAATAAAGCGGGCTCGATGTTGGCAAAAAAACTAAATAAAACCCGATAACACCTGAAGATTAATCACAATTTTCTCAGAGTCAAAGAGATCCAAGGTACCCCTGATGGCCCTGCCGCTAGATGCGGAAAAGGCATTTGACAGGGTCAGATGGGACTACCTTTGGGAGGTACTTAAGGCCTTTGGATTTCCCCCCTAGGCTATTAAAATGATCCAGGTTTTGTACTCGCATCCTTGTGCCAAAGTAAGAGGGACGGTCTTCTGTTCTCCTGAAATATCTATTTCTAATGGGACCAGGCAAGGATGCCCATTGTCCCCATTGATTTTTGCTCTTGCTATGGAGCCGCTTGCGCAGGCGATTTGGGATTCACCTGACATAACAGGATTACTTATGGGCACTAAGCAAGAGAAGATTGTCCTATATGAGGACGACGTAACCCTTCTTCTCACGAATCCAATTTCCTCGATGCAGACAGTTTTCCAATTCGTAGACTACTTTGGCACACTTAGTTATTATAAAGTAAATATACCTAAAACAGAGGCATACTGTGTTGATATTACTCAAGACCAGCTGACCACCCTACAAAGTAAATATGATTTAAAATGGTCAAAAGAGTCTATGACTCATCTGGGCATTAAACTAAGTGCAGACACTAGCAAGATAATAAAGTTAAACTTTGATGCTCTAATCGCGGAGCTCAAATCTTTAACAAATAGGTGGGACTTTAGAGAAATTTCTTGGCTTGGGCGGGTGGCTACTATAAAAATGTCTCTGCTCCCTAAGGCCTTGTATCTGTTCAGATGTATCCCCCTAAATATTCTGCATGCCATACTGCAACAAATACATCAAATTTTTACCAGATATGTCTGGATGAATAAGGTGCCTCGCATTAGCCATAAAGTTCTACAAAGGGAATTTGCGAGGGGTGGAGTATCTTTCCCAAGTATATATTTGTATCACGAGGCTACAAGATTTTCCCATATTACAGCCTGGGGCCCATGGGAGGAGCGACCGGGCTGGCACAGATTGGAAGAACCCCACCTGCCACCCGGCTTGGCCTTATCTGACGCTCTTTGGGTTCCAAGTTATAAACCTCTGGTTAAAGACTTAGTAAACCCTATAGTTCAACAGAATATTCAGCTGTGGCACGGCCTTAGACATCATTCTGAGATAGCGCCACACCCCTCCCCGATCGACGGTCTGAAGGGTTTGTTGTGGGACTTTCCCAATACTCATATTGATTTTTGGATTGAAAAACAATTCATAACAGCTGAACAACTTTTCTCTCAAAATAAACGGATGACGCCCCCCCCAGCTCATACGTTCGTTGACTGATCCTCCATTGTGGTTCCGGTTCAAATGCTGCAGAGTGCTTAGTTTGTTGCACTCATGGAAATTTGCGGTATCTAAACTCAGACAACATTCTAAATGGGAGGAGAGGTGGTTGTAGGGACTGGGTACATTCAAACCCCTTACTTTTCACTACAGGGCCCTGTTGAAAGATCACTCTCCAAGTCTTCCTGGACAGATTAAAATGTGGTGCAAGGAACTAAATATGGGACTGTCAGATTTAGATATCGGCAGGGCAGTGATCTTAACAAAGAGAACGGTACACTGTGTAACGTTATTTGAAGGATACATAAAGCTGTTATTGAGATGATATACTAGACTCTCTAGAATGTTTGAGGGCTCTTCCCCAGCTTGCTGGAGACAATGCGGAGGAGAGGGCTCGGATTCTCACATATGGTGGACCTGCCCAAAAGCACTAACCTTATGGAGAGATGTTGAGATACTCCTACACTCCATGAATATCGATGTAACACTGACCCCTCAATGCGCTCTCTTTCATGTCTTTGGTGATGGGCTGTCCACATACATTAAACAGCTTGTAATCTATCTTACCTCTGCGACCAAGCTATGCATTGCTAGATCTTGGAAACAAATTGAACCACCCACAATATCGGATGTTTGCGAGGCGATGCAATATCTAGCTAAAATGGAAACATTTTCATACAGCTCTCTGGAGCGTGGAAGATTATTGGGCGATCTGGACTGACTGGATTCAAATTACATAGGGTTTGAATAGAAAATATGGTAGCATTCTTGCTTAGTAGTCTCATTACTCTGATAACAATGTTAAATTAGATATCAGAACCTATTGCAGTATGAGTAGATGAAGGGAGAGAAAGGAAAAGAGTAAGGGGGATGAGATGAATGTTTAGCCCCTCCCCCTTTTTTTTTTCTCCTCACCCCTCCATTCCTGAACTCTCAACCCTATACCTTCTTACCCTTCTCCCCCCTAGGTACAGTCTAGGCGAAGGTCAAAGGATCAACTAAAACTTTGGACATGTGGGCATGTCTTTGACCTAAGAATTTTCAATATGTTCTATATTCCCTATTTCCATCTGACCATAAAATAGCCACGGGACAGATAATAATATAAAAATAAAAAATGAAACTCAAGGAAAATTATATTTGATTCAGGTTTTTGAAGTTGATACAGTTTGTAACGGGAGTTCCCGATTGTTTCTTTTCTATGTACATGCCATTTCTGGAACACTTGTGTAGTGTATACTTTGCCCATTCTGTAGATTGATTTTGCTCAAGGTTCCCGATCATTTTCATTTTATTTAAGTGTAAATTGTTTTATATCTGATGCATTTTGGCTGTACTGTACTTTTAACTTCAATAAAGAAAGTTTAAAAAAATAAAAAATAAATAAAGTTATAAGCAAATTAAACCTTACATTTTATCGTCCCGCATTCCTTCCGACGTATTTTTTGGCATCCAGTTGAAATCCTGGCCTTTAGACGACCACGAGTTTAACCTATCCGCCCCCTCTAGAGCGCATGCGAAACACATCTGATTGTATCAGGAACAAGCTTGGTTGCTTACGTAGAGAGCGGGTGGGACCGCTCTACATCAGAAACCGCATTGAACAAGGAAGTCTACGGAGGGCAGAGCAAGGTGCGGTGCATAATAAAATGAAAACTATGGGACTCACCGCCATGTCTGGTGGACGTGTCCAAAACTGGAAAGCTATTGGCGGAAAGTAGAAAACACCTGTAACGATCTAGACTTATCGGAAGTCCTAACTCCAGCCCTTGCAATACTACACTTAGGAATAGACAGACTCCCCAAAAACAAACAAAGCTTACTCTTGTGTATTCTCATTTCCACTAAATTGCTTATGGCAGGGAGTAGTGGACTGTGTAAACCATATTAAAAATATGGAAAACTATGTCTTTAGAGAACGCAGACAATTAAAATGACTACTGCCTTATATGGGAACCGTGGGAAGCGCTGTGGACCCGTAAAATCCCATAGTCAGATTGACCAAACAGATTAGAATAGTAGCCAACAGATGAGACCCCCTAACCCTCGTGTTGTACCAGACCCTAGATGATTCCCGATATGCGACCCTTAAGCCTTTCCCCCCTAGACAAGCCAGGTGCGGAGGAAGCTGGACTACCTCACGGTATTAATATATTTAAGCAGAGGGGAGACTTGACATCTCCACCCACTAGAGTCCGTAATACTGTACTGATGAGGTGCCCTAGTGCCTAGTAGACTAAACTGTTATCTCAAAGGTCACACTTTTATTATTTATTTGTGAAAGTCAGAAGATCCGTAGAAAGAAAATATGTAAACAAAAGGTGACCTCTGTAAAAACAAGGTTTTAAGAGAGGAGGTACCTTTCAGCCTCCTCTCGCAAAGTTTTTTGTATTTTTGAGTGCAACTCTATGTCTTTATACTGTGTATTCATTTTACATTGCATAAGCTGTACGACACATTTACAACCTCAATAAAAAATTACTTTAAAAAAAAAAAAAAAAAAAAAAGAAAACTATAAAAAAATTTTTTTTTAATTTTTTGTTATTGTTAAAACGTAGTGATTTAACTGACTGAAGGATAGGTTACCTTCGTGAATGATCTGAGAGGCGCAACTTTAGCATCACTTTAAATACACTATTGAACCTGCTATAGCTTTTTTTTTTTTTTAAACAATTTTT
>CAJPDP010064446.1:0-12850 GCA_905336975.1 Bombina variegata variegata
AAAAGAAACTGGAACTTACCACCGGCTGTCTGTGCACCTCATTTGTTTTTGTTGAAATTTAGTGTTCTGTATACTACAAGTTAGAATATATGTATTATTACATTTTTTATGTATACCTATGCTGGTTTAAAATTAATTTACTGGGAAGAACACAAGCCTGTAATCATTATATATATATATATTTTTTAATTTGAGATGTTGAATTCTAGATACCCTCTTGTTAACAGAATGCCACCTTGTGTTAATGTGGCATATCATTTATACATTTATATGTGTTTACATAGATTTTTTCCACACTATTTTTTTTCCCATAATCTCTGGTAGCTTTATATACAGCTTTTATCCCGTTGTTATAGCCCTTGCAAATGCAGGAAACAGCTAGTAATACATTTAATATTGGTGCCAATTTCCCTTTCTTTTGCCTTTTTCAAATATGGGTTCACCGTCACCCAATCTGAAAACCGGAAGTGACATGATGTCGTCCTCCCGAACGGGAAGTTGCGCACAATCTGGAAGTGGCACAAATCCAACTGGAAGTGATGATATCATGCCGTTATATTGGGCGGCAAAAAACAGCCGTTTGTTTGGCGGGATTACATGTATAATGATTTACAAATCTGATTGGTCAAGAGACCATTTATAATCTTATTGAACATTAGCCTCCTCATGTCTTGAAAAAGGCCCTCTTAAGGATCAAAATGCGTCAACGTTTACAAGGATTTATGAGGCTTCAATTCTTCCCAGGAATCATCTACTTTCGGTGAGCTGTTTTTCATTTAACTCCACCATTCTAGATGATTTTGCTCATGTTGCTTTTTTTTATTGTTTTTTAGATACCTTGATGAAGATCATCCTTCCTCTACACAAATTTCCACACACATTTCTTCTATTATCCAGAATTGTTGAGATATCCTCAGAATACTAAGAATTAACAGCATCCCAATTGCAACTTTAATTTTTATTGTTTTATTTTTTTACATTTGGGTCATTTACTTATTATCGATATCATTATTGTTATTTTTTTGTCATTTCCATTTTTCACTGTTTCTATACCTCTAGGAAACTAAGAACATTTCCCTGAAGACTTGAACACCCATGGTTTATAATAATCACAGACTATAATTTGCTATTGTTTTATATTTTTATCGCCTTATCCAGTTGTGCTAGGATTTTGGCTTCACCACTGTTCATTTTCACCCAATTCTGAAACATGAACTGTAACCTTATTAGCATATATAGGTACATATTAGGTATTTTTTAGTATTTTTTTTTTTTTTTTTAAATTTATTTTTATTGAAGTAAATTAAGTTGAGTACAAACATATTAAGGCAATGAAAGAGAAACAATCATATCTCTTTTGGTTACAACTGATATCCAGAACATCTAGAAATATGTAAGTATGTGGCAAATCACAAAATACAGAATACAATTAACAAAACAGGCTGGGGTATATACTGCAACATCAACTGTCTTCTGTTCAACCCTGGATAAGAATAGTTTACCTCTTTATCTGGGCTACTTTATATAACCTTCTCGGGTGTGAATTTATACTCCCCTCTTTAGCTCCCAGTTGGAGAAACGTCCAACATCACTGAATAATAGCCGGACAGGTGTGTCTAGACACCCCACAATTGTATATGTGTCATTCCTCCATGCCCCACGCTCTGTAAAGGTTCCCCAACCATTCCCATGCGAGGCCTGACGACCGCGCAAGCAGGGGTCACCACTCTCCCAAGGGACACAACTGGCTACAAGGGAGTCTTCAACCAAGTACCCGATCCGCTAGGCAGGCGGAGCAGACGAAAAAAGGGAATATGCGAGGGTGAGACAAAGAGGATAGGAGGAAAGGAAGAAAATAAAAAAATAAAAAAATAAATTAAAAAAAATAATAATAATAATAATTTTATAGGAGAGAAAGGAATAAGAAGTGCAAAGGTATAGGCTTCCCAGAACTGAGGATCTTTAGGTATATAATACTCCTATGAGAGGAGATCACCGATTCTGATGTTCTCTCTGGTTTCTGTGGGTCCAAAGATCCCATATTTTCCAGTATGACTCAATTTTATTGAGGTGTTGGTAGAACCCTTTCTCCATCTGGGCATAAGTTTCTAGAGTCTGTATAATGTCAGTCAAGGAAGGTGGGTCTGGCGTTTTCCATTTCCTAGCAATGGAAATTTTGGCTGCTGCAAATATGAAAATAGCTAGCTGGCGGTAAGGCTTTGGTGTTTGCCTTGGGAAAATGTTCAGTATGGCCACCCTAGGTTCTTCCAAGAGGGACATTCTTACTGATCTACACAACCCAAAAACTTCCATCCATAATTTTCTCAGGGCCGGACATGCCCACCATATATGGAGGTCTGTACCCACCCATCCGCAGTTTCTCCAGCAAAGAGACGAATGAGACGGAGCGATCTGTGCTAGTCTTAATGGGGTGTAATGCCACCTAAGGCATACTTTCACAAAGAGTTCCACTGAGTTGGCGCAGTGAAGCGTCTTTTTAGTAAGTAAGAATGCTTGTGTCCAGGTCTTTTCCGAGATCTGAATTCCTAGGTCTTTTTCCCAGGCCCTTAATTGCCACACTGTACTGGAATTCTCATCCTTCATAATTAGCATATAATGCATAGATAGTGACCTCGTCAGTGACGAGCCAGATTTCCATTTCTGTTCCCAGGAAGTCAAGGTTCTGAGGTCTGTTGATGGGAAACCCCAACTCACTAGAAGTGTATGGAGACGTAGTCTTTCAAACATGAACCACTGGGGTAAACTTGAGCCTTCTTCCCTTAGCACTGGTTCTGCCAGCTTTAGGGTATTTTGCTGATAAAGGTCAGAGACTCTTATCAAATCCCACTGGCTCCACTGGGAGTGGTGTGAGTCAGGTAGGCCCCTAAGCAGGCCTGCAATAGAATGGACTGGGGATGGGTGTGGAGCTATATCAACATAGTGTCTGATAGACTTCCAGCAACCAAGGGTTTGTTTAACTATGAAATTCTGAATGCCCACATCTTCAATTAGATAATTTGGAATCCAGGGCAGGTCTCTAAGATTGATCCCCGCGGGAAGAGAGAATTGTTCAACTCTCTTCCAGCCTGTAAGCATATCCGTCGTCCCCCACCCAGATATGTGGGACAGTCTCGCAGCCTCATAATAGGTGGTAATATTAGGAAGAGAAACTCCACCTAAGTGATACGGTCTTTGCAGGGTTTTCCTAGCAATTCTTGGTTTTTTCCCCTGCCAGATGTATCTAGTAATTAGAGCATTGAATTTGTCCAATAGGGCTTGAGGAAGGTTAATTGGAAGACACCGAAAATAATAAAGTATCTTCGGTAGGACGGTCATTTTGACCGAGGCTATGCGTCCCAGCCAAGATACCTCCTTAAAGGACCATGAACCAAGTAGTACTCTAGTTTCAGACAGGAGCTTTTCATAATTCTTTGATCTAACTACGTCCACCTTAGGACCCAATTGGACGCCCAAGTGTGTAATGGTGTCAGAAGCCCATTGGAATTGGTAGGACTCTTTGAGGATTTCCAATTCGAAGCGTGGTAGATGTATTGGGAGCGCCTCCGTTTTGGCCAGATTAAGCCTATAGAAACTATGGGAACCGAATAGAGATATAATCTCGAAGAGTGCCGGGAGAGAACCCATAGGGTTGGAGAGGAAGAGGGTAACATCATCAGCAAAAAGAGCGATCTTTTCTCCTCCCCCTCCTCTCTCCTCCCCACGGGAGCTCAGAGGGACCCCCCGAATCCTAGGGGAGTTCCTAATCGCCTGTGCCAATGGCTCAATAGCCAGGGCAAAGATAATGGGTGAAAGAGGGCACCCTTGTCTCGTTCCATTAGTTACTGGGAAGCTTTGAGAGCAAAAACCCAGACCCGCAACTCTAGCGCTCGGAGAGCTATAGAGAGCTTGAATGGCTAACACTATTTCTCTGGGAAATCCAAAGGACAGAAGGGTCTCCCAAAGGTATTCCCACCTGACCCTGTCAAACGCTTTTTCCGCGTCCAATGACAGGGCCAGCATGGGCATCTTCCTTCTATCCGCTTCCGAAAAGATGTTTAAGATGCGCCTAGTGTTATCAGGGCCCTCTCTTCCCCAAGTGAACCCCACCTGGTCCGGGTGCAACAGGCTCGGGACAATAAGACGTAGCCGATTCGCCCATAGTTTAGAATAGAGCTTGACGTCTATATTGATCAGGGAGATGGGGCGATAACTCCCACAATGTGTTATGTCTTTGTTAGGTTTTGGAATAGTGAGGATCGTTGCCTCTATGAGCTCTCTCCTAAAGGAGCCTTTCTCCCTGGCTTCGGCAAAAGTCTGAAGCAAGAGTGGTGAAATTTCTGGGCGAAAGGTCTTATAAAATAAGGCCGGGAACCCATCAGGTCCCGGTGCCTTCCCGTTTTGAAGTTGAGTAATCACAGTTTTCAGCTCAGAAGCTGAGAAAGGGGTCATAAGTCCCTCGACAGCCGTTGTAGACAACTCGGGCAGATGGAGGTCTTTCAAAAAGGCCTGGATCTCGGCACGTGACGAGGGATTAAGCTCCTCCTGTTGTTGGAGGTTATACAGGTTAGAATAGAATGCCCTAAAGGCATCTCCTATATCTTTTGGAGAAGTAACTCTGTTGTTTCCATGATTTATGGATAGGATGCGAGAAGAGGCAACCCTCCCTCTCAGTTTTCTGGCCAGAATGGTAGATGCTTTGTTTCCCTGGTAGTATAACAGCTGTTTGAATCTGTGCACCGCCTCTTGTACTCTGGATAGCTCTATATCTTTAATTTGGGCCCGGAGGGTTAAGATTTCCTCCGCCAAATCTGGGTTAGGATTAACCTTACTGAGTCTTTCTTTAGACCGGAGGTTAGCTACTAGGAGACCCAATGGGGCCCCCCTTTGCTTTTTAACAGAGGCCTGTTTGTGAATACAAACTCCCCGTATATATGCTTTAAGGGCTGCCCATACTGTCTGATGCGAGGGAGTAGAATTGCTGTTGAGAGACAAAAATTCCTGTATGGAACTTCTGATCAACGGTTGGAAGCTCGGGTCTGCCCACAAGGCGGTCGGGAATTTCCAATGCGGTCTTGCCGATGAACCCATGCCAGAATCTAGAGACACCATAAGGGCATCGTGGTCCGACCAAGAACAGAGCTTAATAGAAG
Source organism: Bombina variegata variegata (assembly GCA_905336975.1). Lineage (NCBI taxonomy): Eukaryota > Metazoa > Chordata > Amphibia > Anura > Bombinatoridae > Bombina > Bombina variegata. Next base: position 5,151 of record CAJPDP010064446.1, read on the forward strand.
CACTTTTAATTATATTAAGCGTCCAGGTATCTGTGAAAAAATGATCTAACCTAGAGTACGAGTGATGGGGCCTGGAATAGTATGTAAAATCTCGAGCAGTTGGATGGCAAGCCCTCCACACATCATATAGATTATACTCTGAAAAAGGTCCCTAAACTTCTTGGCCGTGGATATTGAGTATGGGTCAATCTTCTTACCCTGACCGACCTTTTTATCCAAGGAGGGGTCCCAAACCATGTTGAAATCCCCTCCAAGGATCAATCTGCCCGTCTTTATTCTACACACATTTTGAAGGATATTTTTGAGGAACCTAGGTTGGTTTACATTAGGAGCATAAAGATTCACCATTGTATAGACTTGACCTTCAATCTTACATATTAGAATGAGGTATCTCCCTTCTGGATCAATTTTAAATTTTTTAGTATTTTTTATATTTGCAATAAATGTGTTTTTAATTTTTCACCATATTAGTCCCGGATTGCATACATTAGCCTTTTGGTGCTCCTATTATCTGTATTTGTTGTTTTTCAAGAAGGGTTATAAGTATTTTGAGTGTTTTGAGAAAAGTTTGTCACCTTTTAGTTTGCAGATAAAAACTGTGAGATCTGTAGTGTGAAAATCTTTACGGAATTACACTGGGATTAGAGAGACAATGTCATGTACATCTATGGAACATCTATGTTCAGCCCATTTTATGAAAAAAACAATTATTCCACTTTGTATTTTGTACTTATAAGTACAAATTTCTTTGTGTCTTTTGCGCATCCGTTGTACTTAAATAAAAATTTAGGCTGTTCAAATTTATTGAGATTTATTCCTGTGTAATTTCGATAAAAAAATTACGTTTCTCATACAAGATAATTTTTGGGGAAGAATTTTGTTACTATATTTGATGCACTTTAACAATACACATTTTTTTCCTGCTTATTTTTGTGTCAATGGTTCATCTTTTCTTTTTGTAATATTTTTAAAATATAAATTCCAAAATAGTTATTTGCTTAAAACATGCAAATTATTGTATCCCTTTGTTCATTTTCTTGCTATGCTTTGCTAAAAAAACATACCTAGCTATTCATAGGAGCAGCAATGCACTAATGGGAATTAGAAGGTGATTCCACACATGTGCCTCTAGTCATTGGCTTACCAGATGTATTCAGCAATGCACTGCAGAAGTTAAACACAAAGGTTCTAATGGTCCCCTAATATTTCTTACAAAATATTTGGATGGACCATATTTTTTGGTGATTCACATCTCTAGTTGCTGTAGATATATGCCACTTCTCATTGGCTCACCTGATGTGTTCATCTAGCTCACAGTAGTTAATTGATTCTTCCTCAACAAAGGATATAAAGAGAATAAAGAAAATGTGATGGAATAAATTGGAAAGTTGGTTACAACTGTATGTTCTATTTGAGTTATAAAGAAAATCTTGGGTCATTTGTTCCTTAAATTCTTTTCAGAACTGCAAAGTCAGTAATTATAGCTTCCTCCAATCATGGCATGCCCTCAGGCAATGATTCCCCTGGGGGGAAAGCCGTCATTGGAGAAAGCCGGATTAGTCATTGCTGACGTGTGAAGAGAGGATCTCCGGGCAGGGGAAGCTGCTCTTGCTTTGAAGAGAAGAAAGGTAAGGTTATAAACAAAACGGCTGCTTTCTAAACGTTGATGAATGAAAGTGCCCCTGTTTTTAATAGTATTTTTAAAAACCAGGCTTTCATTTATCAAAGTTTATCTTCACTTTAAGTGTGGTACCGCAGATGAAAAGTGGCATATATGTTAGTCTTATGAAATCTCTGTTAGAGATGGGCTAGTCACTTAGTTGATGGTTCAATTTTAGATCACCGTTTTTAATGATTATCCTAATTGTGAAGATCCTTGCATGTTATGTTACGTGTGTCTTCAGCCTTCCGGCCCAAAGTTACCTTGGTTTTTATCGCTGGAACCTGCAGTTCCAATTTCTGCAGTTCCAGATAGAACCAAGGTAATTTTGGGCCGGAAAGGCTGAAGACACATGTAAGTAAACGTGTTTCAATTTTATGCCAGCGTGTTTTTGATCATCAGACCCATAGTGATATATAAAAAATGGTGAAATTCTAAAATTCTCTAACACTTTCATGATTTTTTTTTTCTTTTAATTTTATGTACCTTGTAATGAGTTGTAGTCAATGATTTAAATGATGATGTATACATTAAGAAACATAAAACATTCAAGCAATTTACTGAACTGAATATTGGATCTAGGAATATGCATAAAATGTATTCTTGTATTGCACAATAGAATTACTAAAGGAGTTAATTAAAGAGTGTTTGCAGTGACTGAAATAGCAGCAGGTGTCACAATAGCTGCTGATATTCATTATATATTTGAGAGACTGGCCATTCAGTATAGCAGAGGGTAACATGCAGCGATTACAATCATCATTTTCTTGCTTCACTTTCAAGCAACCAAAGCTTATTTCCCCTAAGTACTTCACAGAAATAGTTAAGCATGTGTTTTAATTAATGAGATAATAAAGAAATAAGGGGAAGCAGAGAGCACAGTGTTTGTCATAAGGCTTTATGCTGAATGACCTAAATATATGTATGTTTCTTTTGAATCTTTACCACAATCAAAATAATGCTTCAGTTGAAGTTTATTTAGGTAGATGTAATAAATCTTATAGGTGCCCATACCTAGGTTGTTCCCTATAGGTGGAGGCACTGCAATTATATAGACATACTTTCTGAGCCTAGTTTTAGTCTCTTTGCTTCCAATCTGCAGAGGCTTAGGTCTCACAAAACAGGTAGACAGCAATACACTTACATCTGTATTAGGGCCTGATGATTTAAAGTTCTTGGTTTCTGATAATTTAAAGTTCTCTGCTCTGGCTAGATGATATAAGATGTCTCAAAATTAATATCCCTTAAATAATTTTATAAAAGCAAATGGCAAATTCTAGCTTAAGAGCTGTTTTTGTCTCTATGTGGAGTTCTGTATGTGTAGAAGAGACACCTAAATTCCAATATAATGCTCACCCCCCCCCCCAAAGATTTTGAAAGATTTCTCTCCATACTGGTGGGCTCTTGATCATTGGGTCCTAAGAAAGAGTCAGGTAAGGTTTTTTTTGTTATTTAATTTTTAACCATTTCATTTTTGAGCATTCCTATTTTCAATACATTAAGTTCAATAATACATTTGTCACATTAAAAATCTGTATAAATTAATTTAGGAAATGAACAATGTCCATATATCCTATGTTACTGATTCTCTAAAACAGTATTTCTTAACCGCGGTCCTCAAGTACCCCAAAAACAGTCCAGGTTTTCATTATAGTTGAACTAGAGCACAGGTGAAATAATCAGCTGCTCAGTAACCATGGTAACCAACCTGCTCTCACCCATCAGCTGATTATTTCACTTATTCTTTAGTTCAGCTGTAATGAAAACCTGGACTGTAGGGGGTACTCGAGGACTGCTCTAAAAGATAAAGTAGTTATCCAAATCCTAATACATCAGCACCATATGATAATATTGTTTGTTTTCACTAGATAACTTCTTAGTGAACAACTTACTTTTTATTTGGTTAAACACAGCTATCAATACATTTTGGATACTCATTATCTTTGTATGTTTATGTGCTGTACAGTTTGTATTTTAAATTTATAATTTGTATAACATGTTTATACTCTAAGCAAGACTTCATAAGTAAAATTCAAAACATTTTGAGGTATGTTTTCGCTTGGAGCCTATAATTATTTATGGTAAAAATTAGTTTATGTGATCTGATATTCCCATTTAGGCTGCAATTAAAATCTCAACAAGCTATCAAGAAAAACTGATATAATAAATCACATATCACTTATCCTTAGCCTGAATGTGGTACAGATGGAAATTTTGTACATTTGATCCTGTAAGGAATTTTAATACTGAATATACAATTGTGTTAGTTTGATGATGTTAGTTGAATCTTCATACATGGGTTCTAGCATTTATTTAAATAGTTATTAATTTACAGCTCAGAATTAAATAATATAAAGCAATTGGAATACTAAACAAACTTAGTATATTATTTTAAATATTCTTGTCAAGTAGAAATGTGTGATAAAATCCTGCTTTTGTTTCTTCTTGATTATCTGTGAGACTTGAATTATAGGAATACTTTTTTAATAAGGAATGACATCTATACATCACATATAATATGAAAACCGTGTACTAAAGACCCTTATATTAAGAAATAATATATACATCATTGTGAAATGACAGCTGTGTACTGCTTTATTACAAGAAAGAAAAAACACAGCTGACAGCAAAAGGGCATATAAAAAGAAAAAAAAGGAACTGTATATAATTTGAGATTTGATGTCAGAGAGCAGTAAGTAACCTATGACTATCCTGCACTAAAAAGAGACCTCAAACATAAAGTAAAGACAATTGACTCCTCTGGGTTAACAAAGTAATTCCTGGTATTCCCTTTAAATTTGTGATATATCATACTGGAAGCATGACAGATTGTGTACAATGATCCTGTATTAAAAATGATAATACGAGAAAGCTGTAAATTTGTTTCAAGAAAAGGACTGACAGAATTGGCAACAGAGTGTCTTCTTCATTACTACCTAAAGTTAAAAGACTATACTGGCTCATTACAACCAGGTTCTTTTAAATGTAGAGGAAGAATATACAAATCCTGTGAGTTTGTCAAAGAGGAATCTACATTTACACCTCCTGTGACAGGCAACCAACAGAAAAAAATGTTTTATTAATTGTAACACAGCTCATGTTGTGCATTTTTTAACCCGTCAAGACAGTATATGGGTAGGACAAAGAGAGCCTTTATATACTTTTTTATTTTTTTAGAACATGTCTGGGCTATTGAAGACCCAATTCCAATACTCCTATAGCCTAACATATTCAAGATAATTATAATGCTGATACCTCACTTCTCACAGTATACTGTAAGATATCGATCATGTACCTATGTTCAGTAGGAGAGGGGATAGAGTAGTCAATGTGAGATCTTTTGGATATTCAATCTACAAACAAGTCACCCTAAAGGTTTGAATACTGCATCTGACATTAATTTATTTACTTAAGTTTAATAATGTTGTTACAGAGTCAGTATATCTACTCATTTGGAATTATATAATTTCTATTTGATGTATTGATTTCTTGTAAATCAAATTAATAAAAAAAAAAAAGATTTTTCCTCGTAGTAATTGCCATCCCATGTAGCCTTGTTAAGTTTTTCATTACAATACAGTGTGGTTTTATATATGAGTATATTTCATTATTGTGTATAAGCATGAGAGAGGTTATTTATTGACTATTTAAAAGGGGACAATGTATCTTTAATTACTTTGTATATGTATGTATAATGACCTCAGTCTCATTATGCAGTGAACAAGAGCGCATGCACATGAAACATGTCTGCACTGAGACCAATGTCTATCTCTCATGTTTACCATGCTGTTTTTAGCACTCAATTGCAGTGCATGATGCTTTTAATTGCTTTGGAATAAATAGTTGTTTTTACTTATATGAGTCTGTTGTCTTTTTGAGCCGAGATTGTGAGAATTTCTATGCATTTGTTTGGTTGATTTGGCTTCTTAGGCAGAGACGCTGTATCTCTGCACCGGCTTTTATACACACCCGCTACTCTTCATTGTGCCGTACAGAAGACACACGGTAAACATGCTATTTCTAGGCTGTAAGTTAAACAGAATTAGGGATCCTGAAAAGTGTGTATGGTTAATTAGAAATGACATGTATACATCACATATAATATGACAACAGTGTATTTGAGACCATCATCTTAATTAAGAAATTACATATACATCCTTGTGAGATGACAGCTGTGTACTGCATTATTAAAATAAAGAAAAAACACAGCTGACAGCAAAGGGTATATAAAAAAAAGAAAATGTGTCTATAATTTGGGATTTATTATCAGAGAGCAGTAAGTAATGTATGAATATCCTGCACTAAAAAGCGACCACAAACATAAAGTAAAGACAATTGACTCTGTGTTAACAAAGTAATTCATGGCATTCTCTGTAACTATAGCATATTTAACTCATTCATTGTAGTTATTTTGCTGCATTGCTGCCCATTATGTCCTCCCTGTTTCATTATAATAAACTGGCTTATTTTAACATTGTTTGGTGTCATCTAATTTGTTCCTTTATGTTTTAAACTTTATAACCCATTTCTTGACAATACAATTTTAAAATCGAAATTCTGGGGAGAATTATGTTCCCCTCTTGTGGCAATGCTGTGATTAATAGCATCAACGTAAATTATTAAAAAAAAAACGATGATTGAATGACTATTCTTTTTCATTTTCAAGCTTAGATTTAAGTTATCGAAATCCTAAAGTGACAACAGCAAATGGTTTATGTGTTCTCAAAAGTGCACTGAATACAGGAAATTTACAAAGTAATCTCTGCTCCACCTCTTGACTTTGTTAATGTGACAATATGTAATATTGTGAATTAAATCATATATCAAAAATAGGATCAATGACACAACTAATTGAATCATGTAGTTTTAACAATAATAGCATCAATACAATTTAAATAACTTAAACTGCTACATTGAGCCACAACTTTACGAGCCCATTAAAGCATTGGATATAACTTCAAAACATTAAAGGGAGATATTTCACTGTTCAGAAAGAGCATACAATTAAAAAAAGTTTCTGATTTACTTGTTTTATCAAATTTGCTTTGTTCTCATGATATGCTGTTGAAGAGCATATTTAGGTAGGTCATGTGCACTTGTCTGGAGCACTACATAGCAGAAAACAGTACTGACATCTAGATATCTTGAAAATGTAAATCACTTTGAAAAACATTCTTGTACAACTACAGCCACACATATGCACACTCCTGAGAAAAATCACCTGCTTTTAAACAAAGAATACCAAGAGAGGGACACATTTCGAGTGGTGCACTAATTGTTTTACACAAGCGATATTGGGTCTATCATGGCTATTTGCGTGCATCGGAAAGAGCACTCGCATTAAAAATTGAATGTAAATGCGAACAAATGAGTGCAATCGCGATTTACGCTTGAATGTATATATTTACATATATATATATATATATATATATATATATATATATATAAAATCTTCCACTACTTTTTCAGCAACCAAGCCTTGGTGGAATTTGAGGAATGCTTGGGATAATTGTTCTGTTGGTAGGTCCAATGACACCCAAGCTTCAGCTTCCTCACGGAATGCATAATGTTTTCTCCTAGGATTTCCTGATACTTAAATGAATCCATCTTGCCTTCCACATGCTGCACGTTTCCAGTGTCAGAGAATGCAAAGCAGCCCCAGAGCATCACAAGCCACCACCATGCTTAACTGTAGGCAGAGTGTTCTTTTCAGCGTATGCTTCATTCTTCTTCCTTCAGACATACCGCTCAAATCCATGGGGCCGAAAAGTTACAGTTTTTTTCATCGCTCCACAGAACAGAATCCCAAAACTTCTGTGTCTTATTTATATGATTTTGAGCATAATGGAGCCGACTTTTCTTGTGCTTTTGGGTCAGCAGTAGTGTACGTCTTAGAGTTCTGGGATGGAAACCTTCTGTGTTTAGTATACGCCTTACTGTGCAAACTGAAACCTCAGTGCCTGTTGCCAACAAGTCTTTCTGCAGGTATTTTGCAGTCACTCAAGGTTTTTTCACAACCTGCCTTCTTAGAAATCTGGTT
>CAJPDP010064584.1:0-12364 GCA_905336975.1 Bombina variegata variegata
TTATATCGGATCGACCCCCAGATGGGGAAAACTGATCAGATATGTACTGTTAAATTTACAATCCTGTTGTTGTTTGGGGTTTATTGTATTTTTTTCCCCCCACCACTGTGGACCTTCACAGAATTTTGCCTCTGGGAAGCCCATACTCATGTTTTTATTCTTCCTTTCCAACCCAGGAATGAATGAATCAGAGCCCCACCTGTGGATGATCCATCTGCAAAGCCCTAAAGGGGCCAGGTGACCTTATTTTTTTCTTGGTTTCTGCCCCTAACCAATGGGATACAGATGTATATCATCATACGCTATTCACATCTCACACGCGGCAAAAGATGTATAGAAATGACTCCCCATTGAGGAAAGACAAGCAGATCACTTTGGATAACTTGGCCCCGTGTGGAGAGGTAGTTTTGCTTACACCCATCACTGGGAAAGAAATGTTTTTTGCTTTTTTTCCTCTCTCACTCCGTGCCCCTACCCCGCCCAGAATCCTCGCATTTATACAATGACACCATATACTATAGATGATGCCTAAGCTAAATACATAGAATGTGGAAGGAATACACTCACCAATAAAAAGGAAAGCCATTTTAACACACCTGCGTAGACTAAACACGGATATTGCCCTCTTGCAAGAGATGCATTTGACCAACAATGAGCACGATAAATTGAAATCAGATTGGGTGGGCCATGTAGAATATGTGTCACATAGCACCTCAAGTAGGGGACTAGCACTCTTGTTCGGCAAGAGACTGACATTCAATATCACGTAAACTTATAAAGACCCAGAGGGAAGATACCTAGTAGTGCAAATTACATTGAACCAACAAGTATTCACCCTTTGTAATATTTATGCCCCCAATCAGAAGAGTTCAAACTTCTGGACCCAATTTGTACAGACCCTCACAGCGTACTTGGATACGCACATTATTGTCGGTGAAGACTTCAACTTGGCCCCTAACCCTATGTGTGATAGAATGAGAGCACCGGGAGCGCCCCTAGTGGGTACACGACCTCAATACAAAGGCCATTTCGAAAAGCGGATCTTTGACTCCTTGATTTCAGATCTGGGACTCTGTGACATCTGGTGACTCCGCCACCTGGTAGATAAAGAGTTCTTGTGCTTTTCGTGGGCCAAGGCCTCTCTCTAGAGAATAGACCTTTTATGATCTCGAATGCCACGGTAGCTTTAATTCAGCGGGACAGGATCCACGACATCTTGCTGTCGGATCACGTCCCGATTGAACTCACTCTATGGTTGGATAAGCGATTATCCAACCAAAACACTCTACAATTCCCTACATACTTGAACACTTCAGAACCCTTTCAACAGTTTCTGGTGCAGTCCTGGAATGATTTCCACACGGATAATAGGGCGCATGTGGGCAGTCCCCAATTGTTTTGGGAAACAGCCAATCTCCGACATAGAACCCAACAAAAGTAAATAGCGCTACAAAAACGCGTTGTCACTGCATACCAGGCCTACTGTACAACTCATTTGAGAGAAGCGTATAATACCTATACGGCGACCAAGGAGGAATTGGACTCGTGACACAACAGGCAGCAGCAGGATTGATAAAAAGGGACTCTAAATTCTATAGATTTGGGAATCGCTCCGGGAAGCTCTTGGCGGCCTTGGTTAACGGCAGCAAGTCAAGAAAGGACGTTGTCTCACTAAAAATTGGAGGCCGTTTTTGCACCTCACCAGAAGACATTGCTAAGGGATTCATGGAGTACTACTCCTCACTATATTCAAAACAGACACCCGGGTGTGGAGAAGCGAGGGCGTCCTTCTGGGCCTCCATTAACTTACCACAGGTGTCGCAGGACCAACTGGACATCTTGAACGCACTAATTGGCCTAGAGGAGTTAAATCATACAATTAACAGTATGGCTAAAGGCAAAGCGCCGGGGCCAGATGATCTCCCCATTGAATTTTATCGCATCTTGCACCCGAGGGTTGCCAGTGCTCTCCTACCCCTATATAATGGTTACTTCCAAGATGGTACCATGCCATCTACCAATTTTTCAGCTGCACATATCACACTTATCCCCAAGGTAGGGAAGGATCCCAGTAGACCAGATTCTTATAGGCCGATTTCACTTCTAAATGCCGACTATAAGATTTTCATGACTATCTTGGCGAGTCGATTAAAAATCCTACTGCCCCAGCTTCTTCATAAAGACCAGACAGGTTTTGTCTACAAGAGAGCTTCAGTAGTCAACCTTAGATGGGTACTACATGTGATAGATTATTGCTGGAGGCGGGGAGGGGGCTCCCATAGAGATGATCTCTCGGAAGCCTTCCTGCTGTCCCTGGACGCAGAGAAGGCCTTTGACCGGGTTGAGTGGGACCACCTTTTTGATACTATGACGCGATTCCATATTACTGGCCCATTCCTGCACACAATACAAATTATTTACTCTCATCCCATAGCCCATATATTAACAAATGGTATTTTTTCATCGGACATCAATTTACAAACGGGTACAAGACAAGGTTGTCCACTATCTCCCCTTCTTTTTCATCTGGCACTAGAGCCTCTTGCCTTTTAAATTAAGGAAGATCTTCCCAGGGATCTAGATACATGGCAAGCCTCAACAAATAGCACTCTATGCTGACGACATGCTGTTGTTTGTCGAAGACCCACCCAAACATATTCCCAGAATCTTACAAACCATAAAAAGCTTTGAACATTCTCGGGATACAAGATCAATGAAGCCAAGTTGAAAATCTTGTGGCTGAACAAGCATGCGAATGAGCGTGCAAAGTACCCTTTCTCTGTAGTAGACACTAAGCTTACCTATCTAGGCATATACTTCGGAATCTGCACCAATTATATGAGATAAACATAGCCAAACAATGCACAACCCTATGTGGTCAACTTCAGACCTGGAGATCGCCCCCGCTTTCCCTCATGGGACGAGTGAGCCTTCTTAAAATGGTCCCATTGCCGCGATTGCTTTACCCCATGCTTATGCTGCCTTTCTGACTCACTAAAACAGATCTCAGAGCTATGAGGGGGTTCCTTTGGCGAGGAAATAAGCCCCACATCGCTGCTTCCTTCCTCTATCAACCATATGGGGAGGGGGTGGTGGGCCTTCCGGATTTCAGGTTATACAATTGGGCTGCGCTGATTAGAACTGTGCTAGACTGGCAGCTGGGTACCTTACACTTTGGGGAGGCGGAACTTGAAAATGCGGTCCTGGCCCCGATTGATGTGACTTATGCACCTTACCTCAGGCCTGGAGATTACCCGACGCACCTAAAAACTTCCATTCTTTACAAGGACCCTTTGGCAGCATGGCGCATGGACCACAGATTCTTGGGTTCATCTTGTCCCTCACCCAGGCTGCTGCCCTTTGTCAGAAATCTTGAGTTCACGGCAGGTTTGGACTCCCTCCCCTTCCTACAATGGAAGGAAAAGGGCATTAGAGTAGTGGGGGATCTCCTGGACTCTCTCACACACACAATTAAAACATTCCAGAACCTCACCACTAAATTCTCCCTCCCAAATAAACAATTTTATCTACAAGCACGTCATTATATAGACACACTTAAACGAAATGACCCTAATTTCTGGAACACACCCCCCTTCGCCATTCCGCAAACAGCCTTTACAGCTGGTAACTTCTCTTTATCTGGAATTTATAAGATCTCGCTACACAAGTCAACTGTTAACACTCAGGCACACATGCTAGAAAAGTGGACACGGAGAGGTGTGGGTGACATATCATATACAACGTTGCATAAGAGCCTGGACCTTACCAAAAGAGCGACAATGAGCATACCGCTTAGAGAAGCGCAGACCTGAATGCTGCACTTTGACTATATTACACCTAAGAGGCTCTCCAAATGGAACCCACAACAACCAAATAAATGTGGGAAGTGTGGGGTGGGGGCCCCGGCTGTACCTCACTATTTATTTGACTGTCCATTAATCCGACAGTTCTGGGCCCGAATACATTTCTGGCTTCAGAGAGCATTGGGGGTCACCGTTATGCTAGGCATAAAACAGGTCTGACTCTTAATGTGGGATGACCAGCCGAGAAAAATTCACAAATTGCTTACGTTATTTGTGCTCTTAGCCAGGAATTGTATATTGTGACATTGGACTAGTACCAAAATGCCAACCATCCCACAGTTCAAGCATAAAGTTTACAGGCTATTATTCACCGAGCAATTTAATGTAAAAATGGAAGTTGCGCATTGATTGCAACCGTTTCTAAATAAATGGGAACCTTTTATTGGCCAACAAAGCCCCGAGATTCTAAAACAGGTTCTAGGCCCTTTTGCTCAGACAGAAATAATACTGACTTCCTCGCTGAGAGGTGACTGGCTGAGGCTGTATGAGCCCGGGGAGAGGGATGGTGGGAGGGAGGAATGCGAGGTACTCCTGACACAGCTTATACTTTAGGGGGAAATAGCAATGCACACAATGAATAGGAAAGGGGAGACACCCTGGATGGGGACGCAGGGAAACGGGGGGGAGAGAGGCGAAGCCGGGCTATAATAACACACCCTACAACTTTTTTTTTTTTTCTTCTCTCTCCCAGAGGCAATAAGGATTCCAGTGAGGGATCTTACGGTACTTCATGTTATTCTTATTTGCAAAAAGGACCCCATGTCGCGCATGGGTAGTTCGTTAAATTAGTACTAAATTAAAAAATAATAAAAAATGTCCTAACTAAAAGGGTAGCAAGACCATTTAAGAGTGACATGCAAGAAACTGTGACATATCATAGTTCTGAGTAGATAGCGTATAGAGCCTTTCTTAATTAAAACTCTGCCGTTCGATAACTTGTGTTAGATGATGTGAATTTGCTCATTGATGTAATATTGAAACCTACACCTGGCTGTACTGAATAATTGTAATTTGTCAGAAGATGTACTCTCTTGTTTACCCTTGTTAATAAAAAGAATTAAAAAAAAAGTTTCCAATTTACTTCTATTATCATATTTGTTAGAAAGATACCTAGGTAGGTAACGTGCACATGCCTGAAGCACTACATGGCAGATGCTACCATCTATTGCTCTTGCAAATGTTTAACATTGTTGCAAAACTGCTGCCATATAGTGCTGCAGTCATGTGCATGCTCTTGGGTTACCTCCCTGGTTTTTAACAAAGGATGTGAAGAGAATAAAGAAAATCTCATAATAGTATTAAATTGGAAAGTTGTTTAAAAATGACGTATTCTATCTGAATCATGAAAGAACAATGTAAGGTTCCATGTCCTTTTTTCATAAAAATTCAACTTGCTCTCTGCTTTCTAGTCCACATATTGTTATACTATTGTGGTTAAATGAAATTCTTGGCAATGCGTTGTAGTCTTTTCAAAGCTGTACTTTGTGCAACAGCTAGAGCGGAGCACAAACCGATATTATGACAAAAAGGTTTATTAGAATATTAGTTTGCTGCTGTAATCAGTACTTAAATTGTAGTGAAAACATTTCAGTTTAAACTGTATTTGCTTCAAACTGAGATTTTATATTTGTTATACTGAATATTCATTAACATTTTAAATAACTTTTCATTAAAACAAATGTAAATGTTACTTTGCAGGTGGCACAGTGTCATCTGTAGCACTAGCATTAACCTATAGCGCTGTGGAGCCGCACTAATCCGACACACTTCTTCACCGAGTCCAGGGTTGTGCTAACAAGAGGCTTAGTGCAGCATATCCCACTCTAAAGGACCTTAGTGAAGGCTCTGGGAAGTCCTACTACTACCGTGTCCCTGGACTCTGTGAAAAAGGGTCGGATTAGCCTGGCTCCCCAGTGTACTATATGTAAGTATTAACCTTTAAAAAGCTAATTAAAATGGTAACGAATATATACTAACAAAATTATTTAGCATATGTTTGTTATTCTTTAAATTAGTGCATTCTTTCAGATATTTGTTTTGTTAAAACGAATCCACATCTCTAATGGCCAAACAAATCCAATCATTATGTAGAGAGACTTAACACAAGGTTTATAGTGATTTTGTATAGTTTTAAACATTAGTGTATGTAACACAATAGTACATTTGCTAAGCATGGATTAATTTATTCTAATAGAAATATTAAGTAGGACTTCATTGAAGATGTTTATGGTAAAAATCTTTTGTAGTTTCCAGGAATTGAATCCGCTCACACCTGCTAAATTTACCAAACAGCTTTACTGTAAACACGGCCTGTGTATTTAAACAAACTTATTATGCTACCTGTGTATAGCTGCATCAATACAGTGCCTAACATTCCCATGATAATGCAGAACTTTGCCTTTTTTTTCCTATAATCTTGCACTAAATTACACAATCAAACTAAGTAGCAAATATAAAAACTTGTATTCAGCAGGTGTTGTAAAGACTGCATAGGATCTACAAAAATACTATGAAAGCAATCTGATTTTATCACTTTTTATTAACATGTCCAATGATTTTGAATACCACTTTTCATGTAATTTATTTGTAATGTATTTTTTTTCAGAATCTTGAATGTGAATCTATGGCGCCCTCTACAGGGGAATACGTGCAGTACATTTATGGAACTAGCAGTCCCATCTACTTGCTGGTTTTTGCAATCAACACTGTTTTATTTTTGTGTATACTTCTTGTCATGTGCTCATTTTTCAGAAGGTGAGTTGCAAAAAAACAAACAAAATAATAATACATTTTGATAGACTCCCTGATACATATAGATCTATTACTGTATAAAATGTCAAGTGATCCTGCAGATGTAAACTTCAGATTTAAATTATTATGTATCGTGTTAATCTGTTATGTGAATCTAGAATAACCAGTGTTGTTTAAAACTGAACAACCCAAAAACATTATTGCTAATAGGTTATATTATAGAATAGTTGATCAAGTGAAAAATTGTTTTTGGCTTACAAGAGTCATATTTCAGTATATAAAACAACATTCAATATATTAAAAATGTAAATATAAATATTGTATGTAACATTAGATTCTTTTTAAAAAAATTAAAAAGGAAAATATTGAAATTAATATTTGATTTATTTTTTAAAATGTTATGTTTGTTTCCTATAAAACTGTTCTATATAAAACAACAACATGTAACTTTTTTTTTTTTTTTTTAAATAATTTTTATTGAGGTTTTGCACAACATACATGGAATACTGATCGCCTTTTAACAGCAGAAAAGAATAAAAGGGTAAAAACAGAATAAAGGGAATTGTTTCGACAATTATAAAATAAACAGTAAGTAGGCTAATGAAACCTCGGTTTTACAATATATTAGCATAGTAGACTGACAAGTTAGAAGCCACATTTTGAGGCCAAATGGTCTAGAAATGTAAAATATAACTGATTGTATATACTGAGTATATAGTATGGGGGGAGGGGGTTGAGGAATGGTCAATAACAATCAGCGGGTAAGCACCGCTTAAAATTTAAGTTATTGAACTAGAGTGAATAAGTTAGTTACTAAGTGTAAAGGGGGGGGAGG
Organism: Bombina variegata variegata; assembly: GCA_905336975.1. NCBI lineage: Eukaryota > Metazoa > Chordata > Amphibia > Anura > Bombinatoridae > Bombina > Bombina variegata. Next base: position 7,450 of record CAJPDP010064584.1, read on the forward strand.
GGGGCAGAGCCATCTATATTAAAATAGTGAAGTGATCAAAATGATGAGGGAGGGAGTCGGTTGTATGTATATAGGAAAAATTATATATAACGTCAGGTATTAATAATATATAGTATAAGAGGTAAATGAGTGCATAACGCCACACTCAGGCCCTTTCTTGAGAAAATGGCCACAAGCTCAAAATACATATATCAATTAGGGTGCAATAATATATGAAAACCATAGCAAATTTAGCTAACTAACCCATCTGCGTCTCTTTTTAGGTAGTTACTATAGGTATATTAGAATGGGACATTAAGCCTATACCTGGGTTGTCACAGGCGTAGAATGTAATAGATGTGTATGTCTATATAGATATCTAGTGTTGATGTAGTGTTACAATCTATATATACATAGGTAAATGGGTATCAAAATATAGGTATGGCATACCCCCAGTGAACAAGTACAAGGGAAGATGTTGCTAAGTAAAATTTCCAGATGTACTCATTATAATTATAACATAGCTAAAAACTAATGTAGCTCATTCCTACGTGTACAGCAAGTAATGTAATCAAGGTCTTAGGAATGTGCCTGTATAATGTAATAACAGTCCTAAAGATATACCTGTATAATATACACATTCTATTGAATGAGAGTAAGAACAGATTAAGTTATCTGCTAAACTTAGATGGGAGGATAGTTATGCTAAAATAACTTGTTTAAAATTAAAGGAAGAGGACATGAAAGGTCGGGCAAGATATCTACTAAATTATAAATTGAAACATAACATCAGCGGGAAATAGCTGCTACGTATAAGTATAAGCAAAGTCTGATATAATAGCTTATGGAATAATTATATCCATAGCCTATAATAAGCCTAATAAACAAAGCAGAAATATTGTGTAAGGGTTACTCAGATCAAGCTCTTGAGGAACATAAGTATATTAGGTATAAAAACCTTTTAATTAGCCTGACAAATATATAATTAGATTAGAAAGGGGTGGTATTTTCCTTGTGTTGCCCTAATACAAAATAAATCTAGGTGTTATATACAGTTTAAGCATAAATTGGGTGTTTAGTTATATTAAATATAGGGTATTAATAAGTATCAACAGAAGAATATAGTACGGCTTACTACAAGGTCTAGGTTACACAGCCCCTGAGTATTCCTTCACTGTACATAAGTATTTTCAGTGGATAGAAGTACAAAAGAAAAAAAAAATAACATCGTAAGGAGATTTCCCCAGATATAGTGAGGAAGCAATGTCATGAGGAGGTTATGAGTCTCTTGCAAGCAGGCTTATAAGAAAACATAAGTAGATTATAATATGAATTGCTCTTATATAACTATGGATTTGATATAGCAATACTACATTTAAGATGCAGGCAGATGCGCTAAAAATACAAACATTAGCTGTAAACAGGCGAATATATGGTGAACAATAGAGTAGGGTATTTATCCACACCTATATTATTATAGCAGGTTAAGAAAATAAAAAGAGAAAGGAAAAACCGACATCCTACCTACTATGCAAGTAATACGACAGAATATTAGACTAAGTCCAATGTTCCCCTTAGTGAGAACTTAGCTCAAAGTCCTTCTTAAATGCGAGGAGGGGGATTACGTCACACAGTTCCCAACAGTCAATGCCGGCTATTGTCAAAAGTTATATAACCGCTCCTTCAGCCAATGCCTAAGGCGAATATTACTCCAGTCTCCGGTAGTCGCCCCAAGGAGGAGAGCATATGAAACTGAATGCTTGGGCTCATCATAGTTCCGCCGCAACATGAGTCAAGCCATCGGTAAATTGATTATGCAACACATTGATTATGCATAAGTTGATTATGCAACACTGTTTGTATGCTACTGCTTCTTTAGAAATATCCGCATGGGTATGCAGCTCCGTGTCTCCAACTTCCACCAACACTGACATAGTACTTCCAAGGTTCGGGATTCTCGTCCATCGTAGTGCTGGACCGCTTGATGTGTAGATCCTACCTGATGGCTGTAGCACTAGATCGCAAGGTGTCTGTGGCGTACTTGGCTTAGCACTGATCTGCGGGGACCCCAACACATCTGGGTTAGTGGATGTGAGGACTGCATAAACCTCTGAGCCTTCAGGAGCTATGGAGAGCAGAACAACAGTATAGTCGAATACCCCTTTGCTGAAAGGAGCAGGGAGAAAGTGCTGGACCTCAGCTGTCATAAGAAACGGTTTGGGGTCTAATGAGTGCCATAGCTCCGCATTTTGTGGAATCTGTTCCGGATCCGCTGTGGTTCTGATTGCGGTTGTTATGAGTAACCCTCGACTGGTCATAGCAGTCTTGTGATGTCCCCCCCAGATCTTCATTGCGTCTGTGAAGTAGCGTTAGCTGGTGAGGTATTATTAAGGAGTCCTCCTGTAAAAATTATTTTGCCGTAGCTCCGAAACTCTCACCACTATATGCGCTATTAGCTGCTCCCATTAATGCCGACTTCAGTGTGTCTGATATGTCAGAAAAGCAGTGTTCCATCTGTCGATCTAGATCCTGAAGCAGGGCATGCAGTAGCTCTTGAGTCTCCTCCATTGTAGAAGCAGATGCAGTTTCTATACTGAGGAAACTTAAACTAGTAGAAGTGGAGGTAGGCCTGAGTATATCGCTACTTGTAGTGAAGTAGCTCTCTCCGGTGACAGTTAGAAAATATGGAGTTAGTCACAGAATCTAACTCAGACAGAGCATATATGCGTTATAAATTAGTTAGTGTGAGATTACTCATGAGTTCAGTTCATTCTTGTCCTGAAAATAAGTATTTTGTGTAGCTATGGCCTAGGAGCTCAGGAGATGTGCGACTGACTCCACCGTCTGTTGGCTCCGCCCCTCGTAACTTTTTTCTTAATATAATATATATATATTTTAATTCAAAGCATTGCTGATCAGTTTTTAAATGAGCCTGCACCACAACGCCCCTGAATCTGATTACACAGTTTTATAAATAGATTCATTAGTTATTAGGTTATTGAAAGCTAGGGCAAATTAATTCTGCAATTTGGTCACCAGTGAATTTACCGTATCCTTAAACGTTTTCCATGCAAAGTGTATTGTGTGGCTTTCAGTGGGGTTTTTTAATTCCTGTTTGTAATTTCCACACACTGCCACTTGTGATAAGCTTCTCAGATGTATTTGTGGTGCAATGAAACCCTCTTAAAGCAGGAAACACAATTTTGAGCACAGATTCGCAATATTCTTCATTTTCTTGGACCTGATGATATATATTATTGTTTTACTGTTTCAGTTGGCACTTCTTGCCTGTTCACACCTTTGTTTAGGCATTTGCGTTCTAAAGTTTTGGATGCCTCCAAATACGGAAGATGTCGGACGCTTGTGGTTTTCAGCTCTTTTCAGGACAGATTTCTTCTTGTGAAAGTGCAAAACGCTAAGATTCTTGATTTCACATGAAGAAATCAGACTCTAAAAAGAGTGAGACGCTGCGAGTGACCACCTTCTTCCGCATTTGGAAGCATTTGAAACCTCTGAAAGCACATGCTTACTTATGTTCTTTATTGGTAAAGTTCTTGCAAATGCTCACTTCAGATGTTAATTAATAAACATCATATTTAGTGTTTAATAAAAAGTAACTCAAATTACACTTTTAAACTACGAACGCGCCCAAATTAAATGTCATAAACAGAATGTTAAAGGGACAGTATACACCAATTTTCATATAACTGCATGTAATAGACACTACTATAAACAATAATATGCACAGATGCTTATCTTAAATCCAGTAAAAAAAAAAAAAAACTTACTTAGAAGCTCCCAGTTTAGCACTTTTGATTAGGTTGACCGGAACACCCAGTAAAAGCAGACACTCCCACCCTCCTCTCTTCCTTTGCATATGAAAAAACCCTTTACACAAACAGGAGCAAGCTGGAGTAGCTATACATCAGTATTCTCCTAAAACTTTGGGGCTTGGTTATGAGCCTGAAACACAGCACAATGTTATTTAAAAATAAGCAAAACTATACATTTTTACAAAAAAACAAACTGTATGTAAATGGATTATCTACAAAACATTTATGAAAAAAAATCTAGTGTATAATGTCCCTTTAATTTATGAATGCAGTAAAGTGTTTGGATAATTCAAAATGTTAATTTATAAAACTACTGAAAATTATATGGAATTATTAATTACACATCATGAATTGTTCTTAATTAAGTGGAAAAAACTGTATTCAAATACATTTATATATTTGTCAATTGTGAAAGTCTATAAAAATCTTTCTAAAATTCCATTGAGAAGCCTGAAAAGCCATTTTTAATTTATAGTTTTTAATTTATTATGTTTAACTATGTTTAATTAATATAAATTTTTTTCTGATTTAAACTGTTGTATATTAAAATAGCTTAGAAAATTACTTGCCATATGATATTTCTGATTGTGAATGCTGATGCACTGAAAAAAGGGACATTGTCAACCCAAAATGTGCCTAGATATACCCATAGAAAATTCTAAAATGAATTTTGAAGTAGTAAAATGACTTGAATTAAAGAAGTATTTTTCAGATGGATTTGAATGTTTTTTGCATTTGATAATGGGTTATCATGATACTGCATAAAGAAATGTCTAAAAAATGCTTCTAGCTTTGATTGCCAGCTGTCCTTTACAAAGATATTTAAAGGGACAGTAAACCAGTGGAGGCTGGTGAATTCTGAATATGGTGGGGCGCTGGACTCCACCCCTTTTAAATAAAGCACCACCTCTCATATGGCAGTTTAAAGTCCCTTTTAACTATGTATTTAACCCTTTTACAAGATTTAAACACATAGATCATTTTATTATTGTACTATTGCTTACACATAACACAAGGATTAGACAAAGTTATATGCCAGCAATAGGGCAATAATAAAATTCATAATAACAATATAGTTATTCCCAAATTGTGTCAGCGAGCAT
>CAJPDP010064663.1:0-12290 GCA_905336975.1 Bombina variegata variegata
GCAGTGGTGAGGGGTGTATTTATAGGCATTTTGAGGTTTGGGAAACTTTGCCCCTCCTGGTAGGAATGTATATCCCATACGTCACTAGCTCATGGACTCTTGCTAATTACATGAAAGAAAAATGTGCTTGAATTAGGTCACTAATATAATTTGAACTACTATTTTAACAAATTATGCAGCGACAAGGCATTTGTTTAACGTATGAATTTGTTGTAAAAAGAAAAATGACGTGCCTGCATTTTTTTGTTAAAAAAAAAGTAAACCATGTCCCTGCATGAATAAGTGACACATTAGTTGAATGTAAGGTATTAACCCTCAGCTAATAGAGAGGGCCGAGACACACACATTAGCAAACCAATGAGTTAATCAATAAGAAGACAAACTACTGAAAGGTCCAAGTTTCTCTTAAAGGAGTGTTAAACTAAAAAAAATTCTGTTAAGCATATAAATGTGCAGGAATTATCCTTTTCACATAAAAAAAAAGTTAACATGTTTCAGTAAAGCTATTTCAAATAATATAAGAAATAGGAAATGCAGGTTTGTGCACAACTGATTTCTGAAGGTTTATGGCTCACTGAGGTTGATAAGAACAATTGCCATTGATCAGGGACATGACTCCACAGCATGACAACAAAAAGTAGTTTTATTCAAGAACGGAACATTTAAGGACATACAATGCCAAGGAATTTTGGCAGAGAAATTCTACTTCGTCTATTTTGTGTGTCTGTGAGTATGAATGTTTGTGTGTGTCTGTGAGTGTTTCTGCATATGCGGAAGTGTGAGTGCCTGTGTGTCTGTCTGTGTGTTTGTTTCTGTATGTGTGTTACCTATCTTTTACGGCCAATGGTTTAGTCAGAGCCCCAAAATATCTAGTGGTGGCCCTTCCTATAATGGTTCATTTCTGCATGACATAAAGTGGTGGTTCTGCATAACGTAGCAAACCAGTGTTGGCTAAGCATAATAAATCATCAAGTGGTAATTTAATAAACACACATGACCTGGCGGCAGGATGACCTCTTTTCTTTTTTCACCATTATACCTATACTAGCATGTCTAACAGAAAAGCTGCAGGCGGACACGTTTTCAAGCAGAGAACCAGTCCACCAGCAATCACCACTTGACCGAATGTAATACTGCAGAAGCTCTGTTGTTCAATCCTTCCCCCTGCTCTCGGGCAATCGCGTGAGAGCAAAGCCTGTCAATTATCCGGCAGAAGCGTTTAGCACAGCTAAGCATACACTGGAATAATTTTTTTCGATATATACATGGAATGTTTGGCGTGTTATTCAATAATACTATGGCAGGGGATAATGTGACCAATATTCCTAAAGTTGTGTTGATACATTAAGCTATATCATACCAGTACTTTTGTAGGAGAGGGCAAGACCACCAGATATGGGACAGAGTGCCCCTTCCTCCACAACCTCTCCAACAAAAGGGAGAGGAGTTTGGGAATATACTGTGAAAACGATGCAGAGTCAGGTACCACCTAGATAATAGTTTATAGTTTATCTCTACGATTGCTAGTGATAATGATGATTTTTTTGTCTCAGAAAAAATGTGGCTCCATTGAGTGTCTGATATATGGATGTCTAATTCTTTTTCCCATTTGGGTATAAAAGACGTTTTTTTTGGGGGGGGGGAAGAGCCTCTCAATATTTTATAAATTATAGAGATGTGGGATCTAGTCATGATAGGGGTAGTGCATAGAGTTTCAAAGGAGGTGAGAGGTCTAGCAAGGGCTGCTTTATGGGGACTAGTAACTATGGCATGCCTTGCTTGCAGGAAAGGAAACCAGAGGTGGAACGAGGGCCCCAATAGCTGGGAGAGTTCTGCTTGGGGGCGAACTAGTCCTTTATTTAAAACAATGTGTACTGGTACATTAGAGGGAGAGCCTGCTACGATCGGTGTAGGTATGCTGCATGTTTGCAAAAGTAGATGATTATTTAAAAGAGGTGTGAGGGGAGATGGTTGTCTCAATATCATTTTATCGGTGACCAGAATTCTGTCCCAGACCCGTAGAGTAGCTGCAACATAGTAGTTTGTGTAAGTATTCGATGGTCTAAGTTTGGGTGGAATCCAACACAAGTCTCCAAGAGTATGGTTTCCTTTAAAGTGGGTTTCTAGTTGTACCCAAGGTTTATTAGGTTGTGCGTGTTTCCAAGCAGTGATGCATGCGATATGTGCTGCATGCGATATGTGCTGCATGATAATAGGCAAGCAGATTTGGGACACCCAAACCGCCATCCTCTTTGCTGAGATATAAGGTGTGTTTAGATACTCTAGTTCTTTTCTACGCCCAGATAAAAGACTCAAACAGTTTTTGCTGCTTCGTTATAAACATAGAGGGAAGGACTTGGAATAAATATAGGAATTTAGGAAAAATCCAAAAGAGGTGTCCTTGTTTTTGTCGTGTCTCAAGGGTAGTCCGGGACTGCCCCTGGAGAGGGATATAATTTAGGTCAAATAGGTCCGAGTGTTTAGGGGAAATATCTATTCCTAAGTATCATATTTTATTGGTTATCTGGAAAGTGGTGTGGGTCAAAATGTATCGGGATTCATCATCTGATAGGTGTAGTGGCATTAACATGGACTTCCCCATATTAATAGAGAAGTTTGAGACTCTTTTATAGTCCTCTAATTCTGTAAGGAGGGCGGGTAGGGAAGTAGTCGGGGAGCGGATAGTAAATATATTGTACGCATAGAGTAGACACTTCTGATGGGCCTCGGCAAAAGTGATGGCATGTATTTGAATGTTACTTCTAACTCTCATTGCCAAGACCACCACCAGAGTGAAAAGCAGGGGGGAGAGTGGGCATCCCTGACGTGTACTATTTCTTAAGGGGATTTTTTGGGATAGAGTACTGTTGGTGTTAATACTAGCAGATGGGTTATTGTATAGGGCTTGTATACGGGTGATCAAAGTGTTTGAGAATCCAAACCTCGACAGCGTGGCCCAAAGAAAGTCCCAGTCCACCCTGTCAAAGGCCTTCTCTGCATCTGTAGAAAGTATGATTAGGGGGTCTTGAGAGCATTTGCAGTATAGTTTGCTTTACTCTGATGGGGTTATCCTTGGCTTCTCTTTCAGGAATAAAACCTACTTGATTGGTATGGATGAGGGAGGGGAGAATTTTATTTAATCTAGTTGCCAGCAACTTCGCATATAGCTTAATGTCAATGTTTATCAGGGATATTGGGCGATAGAGACATGTTCCACATTTTTACATGGTTTTGGTACGACCGATATTGTGGCTTCTAGAAGGGATTCCGAAAAGTGGCACTCATTATCTATGGAATTGTACATCAGTAGAAGATGGGGACATAAACAGTTGATAGTATCTTGGAGTAAAGCCATCAGGACCAGGGGCTTTTCCCTGAGGGAGGTTTTTTATGGCTACAAGCAGCTCCTGCAAGGAGAATTGAGAGTCCAATGACGACCTGGCCTCCTCTGATAGGGTAGGTAGGTGAGCTTTTGAAAGGTATTCTTGTATCAGCTGGAGCTCTGTATTTGTATTAGAGGTTTGGAGATTATATAGGGAGGAGTAATATTTTGCAAACTGATTAACTATATCTGTACTGGTTGTGGAAGAGGATCCAGTAGAGTCTGTTATTTTAGCAATGAAGGTCTTATATCTTTTCTTTTTAAGGGACCGGGCAAGAAGGCCAGCTTTGTTGCATTCAATAAAAAAAAAATATTTTATTGTGAGAACCCGCAAATGTGCATTTTTAATCAAGTATTGGTTAAGGGCCTGTTGTGATTGTATTCACAACTAATTATCAAAGTTAGGCTAAACAGGCATAAACTGCAGTAAGCAAAATAAACTATTCTAAACTGACATAATACTGCACTAATTTCCAATGATATCCTCTTTTAGCTACAAGGCTAACAACTGATGTCCCCCATTAGAGTTTTTTTTTATGCTGAACTAGTGCATCTTTTATTTGTACAACATAGCTCCTCCCAGAGTGGCAGGTAAGGTTTGAGCAATTTAATAATAAACAGGAATTGCTATTTTTCCGCATAAAACATTGTACAGTAAAAGAGTTATATTTTTACTTTTTCCCTGAGTCCAAGACCCAAATAGGTCATTAGTCTCTAACGATGTAAAGTCAGTGCATGAGGAATTGTGACATCTTCTCTGTAAACATGACCAGAAGTTTAATACTTACAAGTTCCATAAGACACAGACAGTATTACCATGAATCAGGTAGCGTCTAGTGGGTTTGGTGGCTCGACACACTGTTTTTTCTTGCTCTGTTTGTTGACAGCTTCAGACCACACTCTTCTCTGTGGTTTAGGAGGCTTTGATGTTTCTTTCGTTGAGAGATTATGTGTAGGCTCTGGGAGAGGGATATCAAGCTGATTGCAGAAATCAGGTACCACGGCAGGGCTAGTACATTTGTGTCGTTGCCCATTCTTAATGATTTGCAGAAAGAAGGGGAAGCCCCATCTGTAAGGGATCTTTAAGGATCGTAAGTGGGCAGTGAAAAATGCAAACTCCTTTCTCATTTGAAGTGTTCTTACTGAAAGGTCCTGGTATATTTGTATTTTAGCTCCCATGAATGTGAAGGGTAGGATGTGCTCTTGCGAGCTGGAATATTTTCTCCCTGTCTCTGTAACTTTAGAAGCAAACAATGATGTCTCTGGGAGGTTGGTTATCAGTAGGTTTGGGTTGCAGGGCAGGATGGGCCCTTTCAAGGGGGACCTCTTCAATTAAAAAAAAGGGAAAATGCGAGTTGCACACTAAAGGATAAATAATTAATTAAATAAAATTGTGAAATACAGGTGCTACCTAGAATGAATACATGTAAAACAACAGAGAAAAGGAAGTACATACTCCAAAATAAGGAGTTTCTAAAAGTCTAGGTGTATCCAGCACAACTGTATGAAATAACAAACACAGGAGATATATTATGTCCAAAATACAAAAACATGTTTTAATAAATAAATCAACACTCAAATCTCATTTATACAATTCATACAAGGGATCCCAATATAAATATAAATTAGATCGGACAAGGATGATCTGGTGCACCAGAAAAAATAGAGAAATAAGGGCAATGATTGCAATTATAAGTCCACTGTGAAACGTTAATATTTGTAATCCAAAACAGATATAGTCAAACTGCAACGTAATGCACCAGTAATAAATCCCAAATTCCTTTAAAGCCAGACAGACCAGGTATGCACCCCAACCGCAGATAAACCACAACACGTTAAAGCATGGAGAGGAGGAGCCGTTACCAACACGTGTTCACAGGTATGTCAGCTGTACAATTGTTCCATCAGGCAAGATAAAGATATCAGTTGTACCTGTATCGTTCACGTGAACGCTCCTCCTGCCTTCACTGCTTCCATAACGTGGGGTCTGCCGGGGTAGTCCTGGAGCAGAGGGGATCCCATGTAGAGAACAGCTGCTAAGCACCGACGAGTCTGAATGCTCGTTTCACTCCTTTACTCAGTGCAGTGTGGAGCTTCTTCCGGGTGCTGACGTCACATAGGTGGCAAAGCCCTAATATTGGATGCCGAACTCATGCGGTCATATCCTCATTGGTTGATTCAATTGACAGTCACGGCCGATCAATGTACCTCTATTATATTGTTTCAAATGGTTACTTTTTGTCGCAACATTAATTAAAAAGGGCATTGCTTATAACCAATATGATACTTATTAGCTGCTGTAACAATACAGTTAGGAAACAGACACATACACACATACGCAATCCACAATCATACACCAAAAAAGGTTAAAATTAGAAATTGATTTAACATTTTTATTTAACAAATATATACTGATAAATTCATTTATAATACCCTAATTCCGAAAGTGCTAATTAATTTATTTATGATGCACATGTATGTATTTTATTAGTCACCAAAAAAGGAATACTTGTGCATAATAGCTTTCATCTTAAATATAATTAATCTCAATAATTCAAAGATTAATAAGAAAATAATACTTATTAATAAGTGATACTTATTAATAAAAGATTCCATTATGAAGCTCTAAGGAGATGTTACAGAGTTTGAAGTATATAATCAGAATCAACCTAGAAAAGAGGCAAACTCCAATTTTTCATTCAGCCCATTGGGCGATAATGTTTTTAATTTATACATCCATATTGTTTCTTTTTGTAATAGAATTCTATCAATATCACCTCCACGTACATTCAAATTGACTGATTCCATTCCAATGAAACGAAGATCATCTGTTTTTGATCTGTGGAATTGGGCAAAGTGTCTAGCTACTGGGCTGTCTTCAATTACTCGTTGATTAGCGATAGCCAGAGACTGAAACAAATTTTGCAGTTGGTCAGATATCTTCTCCTTTTACAGTTTCTGGCACCCCACGGATTCTGAGGTTGTTTCTTCTTGTCCGATTCTTGATATTGTCTATTTTGTTCTCCAATTCAGTAATCTGTATTTGCTGCTTTTCAATAGAGTGAGACATATCAGTCATTTCTTTGACCAGCTCTTCTCTGTTCATCCTGCAAAGTCTCTACACGAAAGCCTAGTTCATTTAGATCTCTCTTCAGTTCAGTGCACTCAGATTTGATGCAGGATTTGACTTGGTTTTTAAGGGCTTCCATTGCCTTAAATGTCACCGGGTCATCTGCGGCTTGCTGTGATCGACTAGGGGATGAAGAAGGGGTGTCTGGGTTGTCAGACAAAGATTCTTCCTCACTGTGTGCCTGTAAGGTGTCCGTCTTTTTCTTCTTGTCTGTACATTTTAAGAAGAAGCTCACCGCGTTGGGAGCATTGCTAGGCTTTAAGTTTTTATCCACTTTTGTATTCCTTCTCTGTGCCATTTTTGGGTCAGAGTGCCAAAGTGTTCTTGTCAATTAGGGGTCCTCAGTTGCTCAATTCAAGAATCAAACCTTTATCATAGGCCTTTGTGTTTTAACTCAGTAGGAAAGATGCGTCAGAGCATACCATGAGATGTCACATGCAGTGTGGACCCAGCGGTGTTCCCGTTTGTAAAGGTTAGAGCCAATTGTTTATATGAGTGATGGCAAGTCTATAACAAAGTCTATAACATAGGTGACGCCTAAATTTATGCCAGTACAATATGAGTAACTGACCATGTGGCTCCTGCTTGTCAGCTGATATTAGTTAGTCACTGTCCCATTCTTTAACTGTTAGAGTCTGATACAGCGTTTCCTGTTAAAGTGAGAATGAGCAGTTTTAGATATGGATTGCAACTGTTTCCTGAGGAGTTGCACTAGTCACATGAGTGTTGATGCTACTTTGAACAATGCTCATTGAGCTATCTACCTCTAGCAATTTGGGTTTAATTATGCTGATCAGCCCCTTGAAGCTAGTATATAATGTGCACTCCAAGTTAAATTATGTTATATCATGCCTTGCAGCCCAAAGGAGACTATAAAGTTCAGGTATAGTTTCTTATATACTGTCATGGTTGCTTGTTAGCTGATTCTAAAGCATTGTAACAGACCGTTTGCCAGTTTTTATGACACAGTGTGTGCTTATACTCTCAACCCCAAGATGGCAGCCATCAAAGAAGTGCGACTCTCAAGATAGCTGCAAAGTGCAAATGTCCGTTTGGGCAGTACCCTGGAGCTTAGACCAAGTTGCAGCAGCGTAGTCCGCTGTTCCGTGCGCTCTAGTGCCGTGGTCTGTGAGCGCTCTGATCTCACTTTCCTTGGCGCAATAACTCAAGGCAGGCTTCAGGTGAGGCAGCAAAGGATCGGCTGAGGGCTAGAGAGGCTAACTAGCTACTACGGGTTGCTCAGCGTCCGTTCACAAGGTGGTATGAGCCGTTTTTATATAATTAGACCGGTGCGGTAGTGGTCTGGCAGAAGGCTCCGTCTCTGCCGATGCTGGAGCTCTAGTGTGGTGCGGCCATCTCAGACGCCCGCACGCTCCGCACCCCTAAACTATTTTTATATCATGCATGATATAGACCTTTAGATATATAGAGATAGGAGATATCTCCCCTTTTATTAATTTATTATTTTTTTATCAGAGTCTTAAATATGTATAATAAATGGGTATAATTATTTTATACAGTTTGTGTTTAATTTGCTGTTAAATTTTAAGCCTAATTACGGCGCACACATTCTAACCCAGTAGTTATTGACACTTTAATTTAGGCCAGGAAACCTGTGAACAGGTGTATTTATCATAAGGTTTGAAACTCCATGAAATATTTTAGACTTCCTAGAGTACTTGAGTTCCTGCCAAATTGTTCTCTAGTTCTCTTAAAGGAATATAAAACCCAACATTTTTCTTTCATAATTCAGATAGAGTATGCGATTTTTAACAACTTTCTAATTTACTTCTATTATAATTTTTTCTTCGTTCTCTTGGTATCTTTTTTTGAAAAGCAGAGACGTAATGCTTTCCTGCCATGTAGTGTTCCAGGCGCTTACCTAAGTATCTCTTCAACACAGATTATCATGGGAACGAAGCAAATTTGATAATAGAAGTAAATTGGAAACCTTTTTTAAATTGTGTGCTCTGTCTGAATCACAAAAGACAATATTTGGGTTTCATATACTTTTAAGGGTCAGATTTTGGCCCTATTCATCTTATTTTATAAGAAGATTGCTAAGATTCCCGATATCCAGATGACTGTTCAGACGCTGATGAGAATGAGTCCAGTTGTTTAACCTTTTTGCATACTTTTACAAAGTTTTATCACTTTGATGTGAATACCCCCCCCCCCACATGGTGGTGTCATGGATTTCATTGGTTGGATAATGGTTCCCACATGTGAGGTCTTGTGAACTCTCACCATTTGATGTAAGAAAACAAAATGTATGCTATGTATAATTGTATCTCTTTCATAATGGTGACAAGTCTACAAGCCCTGTCCCTTCTTTTTCACTTTGTTTTTCCTGCTTCCTCCATCTATTTGGCCATATGCATGACTAAGGATTAAGGGAGAGTGGGAGGGATTTAAACTCTGGTATGAAGGGATGTTTATGCCTCCCACTAGTGGACTGGAGTCCAATTTCCACATGTGATGTGTCGAAGACCCTCACAATCGTGAAATAAATGAATTTATCAGGTAAGCATATATTTTGTTTTAATCATACTTTACATGGAAGACATGGAGGTATGTGCCCTATTTTTCTTAACAACCTTTCTGCCATCTGTTTTTGATAGCGAATATTAAGTAATCTCATATATTTATACTACACAATATCTTGGGGGGGTTATTAGACACCATGTGTACCTTTTTTTTTTTGTCTTAGTTATTAAAAATTTGAATAAAAATTATTAAGATAAAAAATATATATAGTTGTGCTTTGAGAAAATTCTGTTAACGTGTGTATATTGTTTAATAGCTCAAAGAAAACATTGTTTATGCTCAAACTGAACAATTAAAGTTATTTATTTACTCATATTTGATGGCTGCTATATATAGATATCAGGTGCACAAATCTATTACGTAAATACCTTTCTGTGTCAAAAGAACTCAATTCAAAATTAAATAGCAAGTTACTAATTTAACATTTATATTGACACCTTTAACTTCTTTTGAAAGCTTTCCTCTTGAAATGTTCTTCAGAAGTTCATAGTACAAGTCTATATATTATGTTAAGACTATCATGCGCAATACGACCTAGTTGAGGTTTAATCTATTGGCTACTAGTTAGTCTCCCAAGCTCTGCCCCTAGAGTAGAAGAGCAACTACTATTAGGACAATTAGTTTCCATATTTCTGCTGCCCTGTAACAATACTACTTGCATATATACCATCTCATTATACAGAGGCTTTAACACTTCTAGAATATATCTTGGTATATTGAAACCATATTTTGCAGATAACACATGAAATAATATAAATATACCATTCATGGTTTATTATATTTGCATGAAGGATTTTTTATTTTTGAGTTTTTCCTTGGTCTTGTTATTCAGAATTATCTAAAGTAATGAAAGAGAGGAGAAGAATACTCTTGTGAAGAGGGAATTCTAAGAGAATGGAGTGAGTTTAGAGCAGGTAAGTGAGTAAGCAGATAAAGAGAACAAATAATGGACGTGAGAAAGGATATATTTTTAGAGGGAACTTTGTAGATCTGTAAAATAACCATGTTGTTTCCAATCATGACAAATATCATAGACACATAATTTAATGTGTCTGAGCCAGCAGAGTGTATATATATTGTATATAGTATAAAAGTTTGTATATTAAGGCAAAAAGTCTGTGGGACTAGATATCACCAAATGCAAATTTTTTTTTCTTGTATGTTTTTTAACATTTACCTACTATTAAAAATATTAGATAATGTACTTAATCACAAATTAGTCCCATATTCCATTCTAAGTTGTTCCCAATAGGTGGTATTCTATTTAAAATAAAAAATACTGTTTTCTTGTTAGGTTTTGCAAAAATGATTGCCCCCTTAAAGGGACATTAAACACTAAATAAATCTTTGCTTGAAAGGTTGTATTCAAAGCAAAGATTAGCATGAGAATAATTTGTACATATATTTTTAAAAATTATATTAGTTGTTTAAATATTGAAAAATCAAGAGTAACATTCTAATGTTCTTAAAGCAGCGGGCGCTACCATATTGTAACTTAGGTTTCTTTTTATGCTAAGGCCAATTGGGAATGTTTATAAATCTAAATTTCATCTATATTGTAAGTTCCCACGGGAATAGGGCCCTCAATTCCCACTGTATCTGTCTGTAAAATGTCTTTTATTGTATTGTTTCTCCGTTGTACTTCTATCCTTGTACCCATGGACAGCGCTACGGAATCTGTTGGCGCTTTATAAATAAAGAATAATAATAATAAAATGGCTTACTAGATTGTGTAACCAATGACTGTGTGGAACATAGCTGTGTCTGCACTTCCATGTTGAACATTAATTGGAAAGCCCACAATATTCAGAATTAAATTACAGAGAAGGAAAATAAAATAAAAATTGAAAATAATTTGCCAAGTTGTTTTACTACATGTAATTAAACAATTTATACTAATATCTTGAAGTGTTTAATGTCCCTTTAACTGACTTCATAACCTGATAGATTGCCTAAAATGTTAGACCATATTCCTTGAATATGTAAAACAAAAGGACTGCTATGCGAGTGTGTATTTCCATGCCAGTACTGCAGTGCTGTGCGCTATAGATATAATACAGGATAGCAGCAGCCAGTCAGTTGCAGAGCTGGACACAGCATATGCTATGTTATAATATATCTTTGAAGGTTTGGGTGCTCAAATACTGATTAGAGTTACTATACCAAGACCACCACTGACCATTAGTTGCTTTTTTTTTTATACCAATAAGTTCAAGCGAACCCTAAAGTCAAAATGAAACGTTTATGATTCTGATTGAGCATGCAACTTTAAATAAAAACAATGACTTCCATTATAAAATTGTGCAGTCTTTTTATATGCACAATTGCTGAGGCACCAGCTACTACTGAGTATGCACAAGAGTTCAGTGTATATGTGATTTGCTGATGGCTGTCACATGATACAGGGGACAGGGAAATAGAAAGAAATTTTAATATTAATCAGAAAAAGAATCTGCTGCTCATTTGAAATTCAGAGTAATTCCTATTGTATTTGTCTTTTTCATGCTTTTGTTGATTATACAATTATACTGAATTTTCTGGACCTTTACATTTCCCATTATCTTCTACTAGTAGTATAATAATTGTATGCCCGTCAGTGTATTTCTCTATTTGGCTTTGGAAAAACCATGACAGTGGGTGTGCAACCTAATTACAAAAAATATTATGCAAAGCACACAGCTTCTGAGCTTAAAGGAACAGTCAACACAGTAGATTTGCATAACTAACAAATGCAAGATATCAAGACAATGCAATAGCACTTAGTCTGAACTTCAAATGAGTAGTAGATTTTTTTTCTGACAATTTTTTTTTTTATCAGATAGTTTTTTATTGAGTTTTCGTAACAAAAAGGGTAAGAAATACAACAATTGTACAAGTCAAGCGTACATCAAATGTAAAAACATCAGAACATAAAGAATAGGCAATACATTAATGACGTTATTACCAAATTAAAAGGGGATAACGAAATTCCACTAGGGCATAAGGTAATGTCAAAGAGGGGGGGGGGAGATGGGGTAAGGAAGGGAAGGGGGAGGGAAGGGGGAGTAAGAGAGATGGGTATACTAGGGGCCTATAGGGGGAGGGAGAAGGTCATGCGAGAAGTCAGTACGGATTTGCAGAAATATGGCCGGGGGTGCTGTCAGGATACTTACGGGTGTACTATAGTCTAGGTGTCAAAGCTAGGGAGCCAGAGAGTGTCAAACCTGCCTTTCCAATCAGACCAAGTCAGTT
>CAJPDP010064809.1:0-11380 GCA_905336975.1 Bombina variegata variegata
ACATAAATATATATTAACATATATAGCTATGTTATCACTAATAAACACAACAAGCTAACATAAATACATTTTAATGTATGTGCAATACTTAAAGCATTATGCAATATACATGCATATCAGTTTAACTATTGAATATCAATGACAGGCCTGACTACATTATATCTACAATGTTTGAAATAAAATACATGGTCATGTATAATGCATATTAGTTTAAGTATTAGATATAAATTAAAATGTAGATATTCTCGCTTGATGCTTTTATTTTTTTAAAAATTAATATATTTTTTAAATTTATATGTTATAAAAGACAGTTGCATTATAATTATAGTATTACATAACTGTAAAATACTAATGCCTTTTGTAACATAAATATAAGATAAAAAAAAGTAATTTATGTTTACAATAAAAAACACAAAAAATAAATACATATGAATTTATATACAGAAACAACAAATAGAGAGGCGCCGACTCCTCTAAGTGTAGTAGTAAAAACAGCAAAAGGTTTATTTAAGGCACAAATGCACACTCACACTTTTTGACCTCAAACAAATAAAAACATCAAAGACATATGAAGTCCCGCAGCAGAGTCCACACGGAGAACCCCAAATGGTACCTTATTGCAATCACTCGAACATTCCAAGGTACTTGCTAATAGCAGGTGGCTGGTAGTCCTCCTATGTCTCTGAACCAGCGGGTATGTAAATTTAAACAAACCGCCAAACGCCGGGCTAGCCACTCCAAAGAAAGCCGGCTCACGGATCAGCTGCTCGCTATGGCGTCAAGATGGTCGAGCATCTGATCCGTGAGACGGCTTTCTTTGTTAGGGTTTAGGAGCTTTTTATGTTTTAGGTGGGTTTTTTTATTTTATGGGGCATGTACCACTTTGTGAGGTAAAATACAGAATGCATTTTTGTAACCACTGCTATAATATACTTTTTGGGAAAAATTAAACAAATACAATCTTCACTCAAACCTATGAACATGTTCAATAAAATGTGATACTCCACACATTAGTGTGTGTGACCCAAAAAAATGATATAAAATATAAAACACTCGAGGGTGGAGTCGGAACGCCATCTGAGATGGCTGCTTTTCACAGAAGCTCCACAAAGTGGTGAGCAGGGCCAAATAAACCACATACCAGCTTTTGAAATACGGTCTTGTCCACAAATATCGACTGTCTAACACCTCAAGCACCTTCCAGTGCATCAGACCCGCCTGTAAGCAGTCAGATTCGGTTGTGAGAGTTGGGGTCTAACAGCCGGCACGGCAGTTTCACAATGTGACTGAAAACATTGCATAATTAAATAGGGTGAAGACACACCAGAAACGGAGACCGAGTAGTTACTACCGCATCCCTTTACCTCACATCTCCAACCCAAAATAAGGACAATACAAACGCTGTGCATAGCGAGGCCTACCGGTAGAAAAGGAGATCCAGGAGGTAAGGACTTGAAAGGGCAAGATTGTCATTCTCAGACCGCGCTCATAATACACCCCCCCCCAAAAAAAGAGAAGCTTATAAGAAACACAAACAGCACATGAAATAGCCCTAAAGCTTTTTATTTCTTTGTTTTGCTGACACGCAGAGGAATCCTCACAGAACTAATTACATGGCAATCAAGTTAAATAACTGCGCATGTAAATTACATTCATAATTAATGCCATGCCATCTAATAAAGGGTATACATATCCCTGATGCTAAGAATCCAGCTTTTTACAACAGCAATGCAGGAGAAATAGTAAGGGATACTTAAGCTTACATGTGGTTTGGTTTATACAGTACTTATTCTACACTACGCAGTTTTCCATTACAGTGACATCCTCCATGAGCACTTTTAACAAGCTATAATATAAAAGCGGATTTTATAAGTGCAATAACAAAGCAAGAAGCTACCAACTTCACACATCCATTTCTGGGCTATTTTCCTCCACATTATGGCATTGAAAAGGCTCCCAAAGCAAGATAAGAACACTAAATCTAATACAAGGGGGATTAACCCATTCTTAAAGTAAGCTGAAAAACAAAAACTAACAGAAGACACGTTAGAAACTCCCTCTCCTACAAACTCTCAATACTATCCTGATTGTGCATCATCCCAGGAAATAGAACACACTAGTAAGCAAAATAATTATGAACCCATCACCTACAAGTCTATGGAAGCGCTAATAAATCAGGTAAAGACCTGTATCAAAGATGAATGCGCAGACCTTAAAAAGGACATTACAGAGCTGGGTCACAAAGTTGATGTTGTAGAGGAAGATAGAGAGAAGATGACTTCTGAAATTCTAAACATGTCAAATATTATACGAAACCAACAAACACATGTTGAAGACCTAGAATCCAAACTAGATGAAATAGAAAATAGAACACGCTGAAATAATGTCAGATTTAAGGGAATATCAAAAACAGTACTGGGTCCCCACCTCAGAAATTATTTAGATTGCTTGTTCAGATCGCTGTTGGGTAATGAACACCCTGATATACCACATATCCAGATGGAAAGAGCTCATGGCTCCTTAAAACCTAAGCCTCCAGACACCAATCCACCCAGAGATGTCATTATTTGCTTCAGTAAATTTCAAGAGAAAGAGTTTATACTTCAGCATGCTTGCAAACAACAATCCTTTCAATATCAAGGCATTACCATCAAATTCTTTGCTGACCTTTCAATAAGGACATTGCAAAAAAGAAGAGAATTCACCAGTCTGACACAGCACCTATGGAATCTAAACATTCCATACAGATGGGGGTTCCCTGTTCAAGTCCAAGAACTCAAAAATGGTACAAGAATAGACTGCTCACACACAGATTCTCAAAAACAGGCTACTGCAAGAAACTATCCCAGTCTGAAACTACAACAAAGGCCTTGGAGTGAAGTTGCTAGAAGACTGCCTAAAAGAAGATACCAACAAGAAAATCAAACATGAGGCGCCCTCGCAATACGTCCTTTATTCCAAGTTGGACTTCCCTTGTCATTGGGCAGGTCATCCTTTTGACGAATGGAAAAGGACTCTGCTCCTATGATCAACTCTAATTGACTGCTTTCCTATTCAGGTTCCTGGACAATCTGGTAATGTTTTTACCTGTTTATCCACAATCGGTATACACAGACCACAGTTATTGTTTATTTGCTCATTTGTTTAGTGTTTAAGTTTTCTGTTCCTTTATTTAAATAATATGAGAGATTATAAGTTTAGAATCAACATGACCTCTCATCTGTTTAAAAAGAGATATTGCTTAGATAAATCTGGTTAAGCGATACTGTTCAAATGTCTTTGATTGAGACTGAAACTTTTCTTCATACCAAAATTTTAGATTAGTTAACTATAACCATTTCAACATACTAATTGTAATGTGTCATTTAGCATTGTTAATTTTTTTAAATGTTGTGTTTATTATGTTCATAGTTTTAGTTATGAAGTTGATAATGCTCCGTGTTTGAGTGTCTCTCTCAATTAAATATGTTGGGAGAGACAAACAAATAAAATATAATAAGATACAAAACTCCACATCTGAGACGCGCAATTAAGATGTTGCTTGTATTCCACCCTTACTCATCCATTTACAATAGTTTACACCGTATTAATATAGAACAATGGCCCTACTAGACCACTTGAAGATCCCCAGGTTAGAACAAACCAGAGATTCATTTTCTGGCTCCTATTCTAATCATTCCCTTTAATTAACGTTTCCATCTTAAACACATCTACCCAGTTGTATTTTTCCCCTTTTCCCTTTCTCCACACAAGAGCTAAAAAAAGGAATTAAGTGAATTCTGTTATATATACTTCACAGACTAGTACATATATCTTCCTATACCACTAAACCGCATCATAAACCATACCCCCCAAATTAATAATTTACTTATAGCCACTCAAAATATTAAAGGGTTTTTATTTGCCCAAAAAGGCTCAATTGCACTACACGACTTCCACAGACGACACCTCGATATAGTAATTATCCAAGAAACACATTTAAAAAAAAGACGCAAACCAAAAATCTCTTATTATTATTTCGACCAACATTTCACCAGTTCTAATACGACTAACAAAAATGGGGTGTGCATTCTAATAAGAAAAAAACTCCCTTTTGAGGTTTTACAATGTAAAAAAGATGAAGAGGGCAGATTCATTATAGTGGTTGGTCTCTGCTATGATAGACCCATAACGCTAGTAAATATATATTCCCTTAACCGTCCATAACCTTAATTTTTTAGAAATCTGATGAACTTAGTAATAGATGTAGCAAAAGGCCCTACATTTATAGCAGGAGACTTTAACTTTCCAATAAACCCAGAGATAGATGCTTCTTCAGGAGGGTCTTATATGCCAACTAAGATCATCAGATGCAATTGGTCAGCACTACAAACATTGCCGACAGTAGATGTTTGCAGATTTTCCCACCCTCAAACCAAAGACTAAACATTCTTTTCACACCCACAGAAAACATATTCAAGGCTTGACTACATACTATGGGGCATATTTATCAAGCTCCGTATGAAGCTTGAAGTCCTATGTTTCTGGCGAGCCTTCAGGCGTATCAGAAACACAAGTTATGAAGCAGCAGTCTAAAGACAACTGCTCCATAACCTGTCCACCTGCTCTGAGGCAGCGGACAGACATCCCCGAAAATCAACTCGATCAATACGATCGGGTTGATTGACACCCCCTGCTGACTGCTGATTAGCCGTGAATCTGCAGGGGGCGGCGTTGCACCAGCAGTTCACAAGAACTGCTGGTGCAATGATAAATGCAGAGAGCGTATGCTGTCAGCATTTATCGAGGTGCGGCGGACATGATCCGCAATATTGGATCATGTCTGCTTGCACATTAATAAATAGGCCCCTATGTGACCAATTATCCCTTCACTTGTTTGTTGATGCAAAAATCTCCCAGACTCCATGGTCAGACCATGCAATGGTAATTAGCTAATTTATTTGGACACAAAAGCCAGGAACACGCAACTCCTGGAAGTTGAATGATATAATTTTTACAGATCGGGCTACACTTAAAAAAATTACGGAACACACTTCCCTTTTCTTTGATATCAATAAACCTGAAGATACCTTTGCACTAGTTAATTGGGAAACATATAAATGCTTTATAAGAGGGAAAATTATAAAGATAACTTCCTACTATTGTAAACAAAAAGAAGCGACATATAAGACATTTTTGCAAACACTTCATAAGATAGAAAATGTCCATAAGCCGGATCCTCAATCAGAAACTAAACTAATACAACTCTGACAAGCTAGAGATGACATAAACCACTACCTCATTGAAAATGCACACAGGAGAGCCCTGGCCCTTAATGCAAAATATTTTGTTGAGAGTAACAAAACGGGAAGGCTATTGGCAAGATCGCTAAAAAAGAGAAAATATAAATCCTTTGTAAAATCTATTAAAAGCAGTGATGATCAAATTAAACACACAGAGACAGAAATAGAAAATACTTTTGCAACATATTATAGCAAATTTTATAACCTTAACGAGAATGGCCACATCAACAAACAAGAATCTCTCAACCAATATCTTTTGCATATAAATCTCCCAACCCTAACAGAACTGGAAAAAGCTAAACTAGAAGCTCATATATAAATTTCAGAACTGCTCAATACAATTAAACAATTACCAATGGGGAAGGTCCCGGAACCGGACGGCTTCACCATTGTTATAAGCCCTCATCTACTTACACTCTTTCAATCTCTAGATTTGAACAACACCTTTTCGAGCCAAATGCTAGATGCGACAATCACAGTAATCCCAAACACCCCAACACAGTTACTAACTATAGGCCGATCTCTCTTATTAACATTGGCGTAAAAGTCTATGCAAAGATATTGGCCAACAGTTTAAAACAGTCACTCCCTTCCCTTATATTTCTGAACCAGGTAGGTTTTGTACTACATCGGGAAGCAAAAGAAAACATGACCAGACTCCTCCAAATCTTACATCATTCATCTTTATATAAAGACTATATAACTCTGTTGTCCACAGACGCTGAAAAGTAATTTGACAGGGTGGATTGGCACTTTCTCTGGTCCACCCTGTACAAATTTGGGATATCTAGGTCATTTATAGATAGAATAAGAACATTATATTCAAATCCTCATGCTAAAGTGGTAGTCAACAATACATATTCTTCTCAATTCCCCATCCTAAATGGTACAAGACAGGACTGCCCGTTGTCTCCCCTATTGTTTGCCCTCTTGGGGGAAGTCTTAGCAGCTCAGGTAAGAGTGAATGATGTGATATACGGTGTAACAATGGGTACCTGTAATATTAAATGTCTATTGTTTGCACTCCAACATACAACAGTCCCTGCCTTCACTACTAAACATTCTGTCGGAATACAAGACATTTTCAAATTTTTACATTAATATGGGAAAATCGGTAATAATGTCACTGAAACCAGATCCAACAGAGTTAGCAAATATAACGAAAAACACCAACTTTCTTCTATGAAATTCACTAACTTATCTGGGACTGGTGATCAAACCATCATTACCTCAAACTATAGATCTAAATTATAAACAATGTAAACACAAAATCGATCTAGATCTTAACTCCTGGCACAGGTCATGACCAGTGTTACCTCTAAGGCCAGTTTTGTGTGTGGCCCAGCAGTGAAACAGTCAATAAGAGAACCATACCTTCTAGTCTGCATTGTGCAATGTTTGCCAATTGCTGTGTGTGGTTACTTGATTAACTGTTTCACTGCTGGGCTGCACAAAAAACTGGTCTTAGAGAGAACAGTGGTCTAGACTAAAAAAATGTGAACTGGGTAGAATGCTAATTTAAGGACAGAAAACAGTGTCTTAGTAAATAGAGTACATTCAGCAGAGATGGGGCTATTACTAGTGGTGTTCCTCAGGGGTGAGTTCTGGGGCCTGTTTTGCTTAACATATTTATAAGGGATATCTGCAATAGGCTACATGTGAAATTGTCAGTTTGCAGATGATACAAAAATTTGTGATAGATGTTCCAGGTTGTAGACAAAATGAGAAGTGATATACAATTATTGGAGGATTGGACAAAATGACTGGGATCTAAAGTTTAACACAGCAAAGTGTAATTATGCATTTAGGAAAGAAAAATCCAAACGTTAATTTTAGACTGTTATATCTCCTATCACATTTCATTGGCTTCTCCAATGTCTTTAGTTTGCTCCCAGTAGTGCTTTGCTGGTCCCATGGCTGCCAACATTTTACTCTCCAAAGGGGTACGAAGATAAAGTAAATTTAATAGTAGAAATAGAGCATGCAATATTTAATTTCCATGTAAATTAACAAGATTTTTTTTTTTTACTTCAATTTCCCTAATGACAACTAAAATTTCTGTTAAAAAAAATCATTGTCATGACTATTTCAAAAGAATGACTATAAAGCATTCTATGTTTTATAGGTTCTTTGAATGAAAGCATTCCTGAAAGTGCCACACAGTCAGCTGTTTCGCCAACATCAAGGCCCATAGTGTCCCGAGTTGTGTCTACTACTCGTGTGCTAAACCAAGTTCAAAAACCACCCTCAAACACATCAACAAAATTGCCAAGTCCAGCAGCAGGAGTGAAACGGACAACAACTCCGCCGAATGATGAAAGTCCGAAGAAGCTCAAAACAGAAGAGGTATTTTCATAACTTAAATTTCTTAATAAACTTGGATTTTTACCCTATTCCTTGCCATACTTTATAAAGTAATAATAAAGCTGTGAAGCAGATACAATCTTAATACAACACATACACACACTATTTTTCTTTCCTATGGCATGGAGAGTCCACAACTTAATTCCAATTACTAGTGGGATATTCAACTCCTGGCCAGCAGGAGGAGGCAAAGAGCACCCCAGCTTACCTTACCCATAACCCGCAGTCATTCTTTGCCTCTATGATCGGGAGGATGGCGAAGATGAGTGTCTGAGAAGATTTAATCCTTTAATGGGTAAATGATTGGGGTCTGTGTCCACATCAATCTTTTTAGTAAGAGTAGTGGTGGTTTTTGCAGTTAGAAGGCGGCGAGGTAGTCTTTGCTTTACTTCTAACACTTTACTACCCCTTTGCAGAAAGCAAGGGTTAGTTACACTCCTTTCTTTTCCTACAGGTCCCTGAGTGTGTATGTCACACCTAATTAGCTGTTTTCTGCCCTGCAGCTGGATCTACAGGTAAGTTCTTTTGCCTTCTAGGTACTGAAGGACAGCACTTTAGAGGTTAATTCCTCAAGTGTATGTATATGGACATAATCTATCCTTTTTTATTCAGGGTAAATTTTTAATTGGCTGTTTTACATGTACTTATGTATGTGTAACTTTAAATTAGAGACTTAAAGGTTAATGAAGAGAATCTGCTTGCAGTTTGCCCTTGCTTTGAGACTAGCTCAAAGATTTTTATGGGGTTTTGATATTTTAAACCTTTTTATTGGAGACCTTATTACAAATTGTAAAAGGATCAGTAGGTTTTATGCTGTCCGTTTTTAATTTTATTTTTGTGTCCACTAGAAACACATGCTTTACTTCTGTGGCGCAGTTTTTTTTTTCTTTCTTTAGCACGCTTACATGACTCTCAGCTCTTCTGTGTCATATTGAAGAGGGGAGTTTAGTGCGTCTTTGAGCTTCGGCTGTTGCGGTGGCTATCTGATTGGATCGTTTCACAGAAGGCGAGGACCGCTGATCTCGGAAGGAGAGTCCCTTTTTTTTACTTACTAGTGGTGATATTCAGGTCTCGGTACGGCAGGACTCCTCAGTTTAAGGAGTGAGGTGTTTTTCTGTTATACACATCTAATTTTTGGGTAACTAATTTTTCTGTGAGTTCCTGTTACATTCTGAAAATAGATTTTCATTTTAGTCATTAACTGATTCTGTAGCTATGGACTCAGAACAAGATTCTTCTATGGATAAATGCTTACTTTGTTTAGAGGCTCAAATTGTTCTACCTATGCAATTTTTTGCTCCTCCTGCTTATCGAAAACATTAAAATTTAAAGACAAATTACTGCCTTCTGAGCCAAATGTCTCAAGATACTGCTGTGCATGACATGCCTCAGCTTTCTCCACAGACGTCCCAAGCCTTAATAGTTTCACATACAGTGCCTTCTGTTTCCTCTCCACCTCCTCGGGTGTTTATTTGCCAGGGGATTTTGCTGCACAGATTACTTCTGCAGCTTTATCTGCTTTCCCTGCTACGGGTAAGTGTAAGAGGAAATCTAAACAAAATTCTGCTAGTAAGGTTTCTGACCCCACTAAATCTGTGCTGCTCAATCTCTCCCAAATGTCTGATAAGGGGATACCTCAGTACCTTCTGAGGGTGAGATCTCAGACATAATAGGGGAAAATTTTGCAGAATCTGAAGAAGTTAATTTCAGATTTAAGCTTGAACACCTCTGGTTCCTTCTGAAGGAGGCTCTAGCTACTTTGGACGACTCCGATCCTCCTGTCGTGGTCAACCCTAAAAAATCAACTAAACTTAATAGAGTTTATGATAATCCATCTGTGGAAGTTTTTCCTGTTCCGGATAAAATGTCAGAAATTATAGCTCAGGAATGGAATAAGCCAGGGATTTATTTTTCCCCTTCCCCTGGTTTTTAAAAAAAGTTTCCTGTTGCCTACTCCATTCGTGACTCGTGGAGGATAGTTGTTCTTCCCATGAAAAAGAAGCTGGAGGCTTACTTAAAAGATGTACATTCATCAGGGATTACAGTGGCAACCTGCTGCAAGTATTGCTACAGTGGCGGGGGCATCATCTTATTGGTGCGATGCCTTGTCTGAATTGATTTCAGAAAAGACTACTATAGAGGAGATCCAAGATAGGATCAAGGCTCTTAAACTATTCAATACTTTTATCTGTGATGCCAACATGCAAGTAATTAAGCTAGGAGACAAAATATCTGGCTTTGCTGTTCTTGTTCGCAGAGCTTTGTGGTTAAAATCTTGGTCGGCTGATGTAACTTCCAAGTCCAAACTTTTGTCTTTACCTTATAAGGGTAAGACTTTATTGGTCCTGGTCTGGCGGAGATTATTTTCGAGATTACAGGTGGAAAGGGATCTTTCCTACCTCAGGACAAAAAGAATAGACCTAAGGGTCGCCAGAATTAAAATTTTCGTTCCTTTCATAATTTCAAAGGACAGAACTCTTCCTCTTCCAAGCCGGAGCAATCCAAGACCTCTTGGAGGTCCAGTCATCCTTGGAATTAGGGGAAACAAAAAGCCTTCCACTGATTCTATATCAGCATGAAGGGATTGCCCCCGGTCCTGTTCTGGATCAGGTAGGGGGCAGACTTTCCCTTTTTAGTCGGGCTTGGATACGAGTCGTTCCAGACCCTTGGGCTGTAGACATAGTATCCCAGGGTTACAGAATAGGTTTCAAGACTTGTCCTCCCAGGGGCAGATTCATCCTCTCAGGATTATCTGCAAACCAGGTAAAGAAAGAGGCCTTCATAAACGTCGGCTCTGTTGTGTGATTCCCCTTACCTTATTTTTCATGCGAATAAGGTGGTCCTTCGTACAAAGCTGGGATTTCTTCCTAAGGTAGTGTCGGATCGCAATATTAATCAAGAAATTGTTCTTTTTTGTCCCAATCCTTCTTCCCAGAAGGAACCTCCTGTTGCTTAACTGAGATGTTGTGCGTGCTCTTCAATTTTACCTCCAAGCGACTATAAAGATTTTCGGCATTCTTCCCTGTTTGTCGTTTTCTCTGGTAAGCGTAAAAGTCAGAAGGCCACTTCTACTTCCCTTTCTCTCTGGTTGAGAAGTGTTATCCGGTTTGCTTATGAGACAGCTGGACAACAGACTCCTGAGAGAATTACATCCCATTCCACTAGGGCTGTCTCTTCTTCCTGGGCTTTCAGGAATGAAGCTTCTGTGGAGCAAATTTGCAAGGCGGCCACTTGGTCCTCTTTGCATACCTTTTCCAAATTCTTCAAATTTGATACTTTTGCCTTGCCTGAGGATTCTTTTGGGAGAAAAGTTCTAAAAGCAGTGGTGCCTTCTGTTTAGGTCTGTCTGTCTTGTTCTCCCTCCCTATTCATTCTGTGTCCCCTAGCTTGGGTATTGGTTCCCACTAGAAATTGGAATGAAGTCGTGGACTCTCCATGCCATAGGAGAGAACAAAATGTATTCTTACCTGATAAATTTATTTATTTCCAGGCATGGAAAGTCCACGACTCCACCCTTTTTTAAATTTAAGACCATTTTTTTTTGTGTAAACCTCAGTCACCTCTATAGCCTTGTGTTATCATCTTTTTCCGTTTCCCTTCGGCTGAATGACTGGGGGTTATGGGTAAGGGAAGTGATACTTAACAGCTCTGCTGGGGTGCTCTTTGCCTCCTCCTGCTGGCCAGGAGTGAATATCCAACTAGTAATTAGAATGTTTTGTGGTCTATCTATGCCC
>CAJPDP010064866.1:0-10831 GCA_905336975.1 Bombina variegata variegata
TATTTATATATGAAAATTAATCCTTGGGCGTGTATTGAAGCCCTGTAATTGTTACAATATATATATATATATATATATATATATATATATATATATATATTTGACATGCTGCACTTTCATCATAGTCCAAAGTCGTTTTATAGTTTGTTAATGTCAACTTACAGACTGGTATACAGATAAAAAAGAAACAAGGAGATTAAAAATCAGGTAGAGACAAAACAACAATGAAATTGAATCTGTAGATCTGTAAAACATGACTGGCAAAAAGTATTAGCAATAAGTAAAGGTAAATAGATTTTCACTAGTGACGGCCACTACTTACAAAACTTACCATTTCTTGGACATTATTGCTCTTTGCAGTGTTATTGTGCTGCACCACGGAATATGTTGGAGTGTTATCAGTATATATATTAATAAATATTATGAAGTTAAAAGCCATTTGGTTGAAATGAAGGTATTAAAGACTGAATTATGGTATTTCTTAAGGGATCATACGAAATCCCCATGCAGCTTGTTTTAAAAAATAAATTAAGAAAAAGTTTGCAGAACATTGTTTGGATTTCTTTTCTTTATTTTTTCAATGTGTATCACAAACATATTTTTGGGAAGGAGTTTTACCTTTTTTTACTTTTCTTCAAAGATCATAGCCAAGAAAAATAATATTCTGATGGAATAAAAAAAGAGCACATTGTTACAGTAAAAAAAAAAAGATTAATGATTTAATTTAACCTGTATCCAGAAAATTGTTTAGCTGTACATGTTGTAACTAAACATTTTGTACTGTAGCGCATTATCAACTGTGACATGTTTTGGATTTAAGTAGGTATTTACTCACTACAGATTTGTAAGATTGGCTCATAAGCTTGAATTGGAATATACACTTAATAGCTAAACATATGTTCTTAGGTGTACACAAGTATCCATATGAATAGGTTTTAAAAATATTTAACAGTGGGCTCTAGTGCAAACATTTTTTGGGGCCCCCTAAAGCTAGCTCAATAGTAAGCAATAGTAATAATATACAAGCTGCACTGTATGATAATTTTAAGGATAGATAGATGGATCTGCAACCTGCTCTAATAAAAGTCTCCCCTGTATTAGTATTGTACACATTCTGCACGTGCCTAAGTGTAGACTGGCTGCTATATGTCACCCCACCTGCTGCACCAATGGTAGTTACACCCCTGTGCAGAGGCAAATCTCTTGAAAAGATTAGATGTATGTCTATTATTTCTCATTTTCTTTGGCAATTTAGGAACCTAATGGTGCTGCCATATAGTGCTTTAGACAAGTGTACACTGCTTTTCAACAAAAGATACTAAGAGAACAAAGCATTTGCTAATAGAAGTACATTAGAAAGATGTTCACAATTGCAAGTTCTATCTGAATCATGAAAAAACATTTTTTGGGTTTCATGCTTCTTAATTTAATGTCCTTTTAAGGGGATTTCAAATAAAAATAAAAATAGCATTTGATCTATCTACTAAACTTTCTATTTAATGTTATTAAATAGGGCCAAATTTATATTTTAAGGGCCAAAAAGAAAGCAGCTATTTATGCCCCTTATATTAAGCTGGAACATCACTATAATACATGCACATTGCAATAATATAAGTGCTAAGAAAAAGCAAACATTATCCCATTAAATCTAAAGTGAGATACCTACTTTGCAATACAAAAAAAGGAAAAACAGTGTTTAATGAACTGAAAATTACTACAACTGTATCAGCTAAATGAAAATCCAGCTATGGATCCCATAGATAGCTGCCTAGTTTGCCTTATGATGATCATATCCTAAATGAAATTAGCTTCATGATTAGTCTACATAACATTAAAGGACAAAATATGTTTAAACTCATCTGATATTTATTTCTTTAAACTTAGATAGAAGGTGAAGTTGTTTACCCTTAAAGTTACTAATGTCCACTAGATGGCAAAGCTATGTAATCATTAAAATGGTTAATTCTAAACATGTCACACAGATCTCAAAAGAAATGTCAACTTTTTTCCCTTGTGTTTATTAGCTTGCACATATTACTAATTTGTCAGTTGCAGACCAATGCTAAGTGTCTGTTAATAAACTGTGTAGGAAATCAGGTAACAGACAGAAAGGTACCTCAAGGTGGCAGTCCTGGCAAGGGTATGGTATTTATGTACTTAGGTGATGCTAGATGACATTAAATATTCATGAAAAAAAATCAAAAATCATATATTAATGTCAAATAGCCTTTATGGCTGTGCACCTTTAAGTGACCTACATGTAATTTAATATGATTTCAACAAAAAAGGTTTTCACTATAGTTTGTATGCATTTGAGTAAATATTTTTTTTAATTATTTTCATAACCATAAAGTCACAAGGGAGGGGCTTCCATTTATCATGTTGTCCTGCTATTAGCTGGGTTCAACCTGTGACTGCATTATGGGCAAATATGTGTCACATGATATATAATGATATCATCTGACAAAAAAAAAGGAGTTCTTTGATAAAGTGATTGGCTGAAGATGTGCAGGTACCTAGTGATGACTTGCTTTTGGATCCATTTGTTTGTTAAACTTATAAAGCTACACAGTGTCATTGGATGCATTCACAAGTATTTTGCAGATACACTGGCAGCACCTAACAGTGTTATAACAAAGCTATTTCATGAAATAGAATGCTGATCAAACTTTCTGTTATTTGGCTAATCTCTACAATGGGGCAACATGAAACTAATATTTTGAAGCAGGTAAAAATCATTATGCCCTGTGGTTCTAACTATAATTCCTAATCTAAGTCCAATTAATTATTAAGAATTTTAATTATTAAAGTTATTAAGCTTTATGTTTATCCCAATTTTTTTTTATATCTCTTAAAATCTTTGTCCATACCATCTCTTTGAAAGTCTACTCTATGAATAAACCACCAATCAACCAGGTTTATTAGCAATCTACACAATCTCTCCAGCTTCACCCATATTATTCTATGGAGCTCATTCACAGATATCTTACACCTCTTTTAGTTAAAGGGGCAGGAAACCCCAACATTTTCTTTCATGCTTTGGCTAGAACATGCAATTTTAAACAACTTTCCAATTTACTTACATTCTCAAATTTGCTTCATTCTCTTGTTATCTTTCTGCTGAAGGAACAGCATTGCATTACTGGCATCAAGATGATGACATCTAGACAGCCAATCACAAAAGACAAATGTGTGCAGGAACCAATGAACAGCAGCTCTCACTAGTGTAGGATATGTGCGTATTCTTTTTCAACAAGGGATACCAAGAGAACAAAGCACATTTGAACATAGACGTGAATTTAAAAGTGTCTTAAAATTACATTTGAATTATGCACGTTTAATTTTGACTTTCCTATCCTTTAAATGGGTTTCATAAAATAACAGGAACTTGTGAGAATGTAGAGACTGGAGGTTGGATTTGCTGGCAGGTAATGTTATGAATGGGATTGTTACGGTGATTAATAGCAAACACAAAGATATTGGCTCAGAGGACTAGATTCCCTATACTTTTACAGGTAAGTGATTCCATCTTTCCAGTCATACTATATCCATTACAGTGTTTTTAAAGGGACGTGATACTTAAATGCTGAATCACTTGAAATGTGACTAGAAAATATCACATAAACATCTCTAGGTAAAAAAGAAAGCTATTTTCAATAACAACATCCCACTGTAAAGAGATATTAAGCAGCCAATCAGCATAGTGAGTAGTAACCATTCTATTGTAGCTGTGCCCAGGTGTTTAAAGGAATATAAAACAGTACTCCTTTAATAATAAAAAAAAGTATATATATATATATAAATAAATATGTTAAATCAAAGTAAACATAAAAAGAAACAAACAACTTACTTTTTTAAATCAGCACTTACAAATTATCAGTGTAGCCATTGCCTGTAGGGAGATAAGAAAGTTGTCATTATAGAACTTAAAAGGACATGAAATCCCAACATTTTTTTCATGATTTAAATATAGAGCATATGATTTTAAACAACTTTCCAATTTACTTCTATTATTTAATTTATTTAGTTGAAAAGCATAACTAGGTAGGCTCAGGAGTTGGGAGATAGCTGCTGATTGGCGGCTGCATATATACACCTCGTATCATTGTCTTGCCAATGTGTTTAGCTAGCTCTCAGCACTGCATTGCTGCTTTTTTAATAAATGATACCAAGAGAATGAACAACATTTGATAATAGGAGTAAATTAGAAAATTGCTTAAAATGTCCTGCTCTATCTGAATCACAAAAGAAAAAGATTGTGTTCAGTGTCCCTTTAATAACCTAATCAAAATACTTAGTTAAAATACAAGAAGGCAGTGACTTAGGAGTTAAAGGACAGAGAGGCCCATTGTGTGGCACCAAGCAACATGCAAAACGTTCCCTAGAGTCAAATTACTCTGTTTTGATGAATTCCACAGTCAGTGGACAATCAATGAGCTTAACACAATACTGACACTCAGGGTGCACACACACACAATTATTTGAAAAAGGTCCAGGTCATTATCCTCAATATCCTAAGTTCAAAATCGATATAATTACCAAATTAATACCTTCTAATATAGTAGTTCGCCTGTGAGCAACTGGTTATGGATGTTATTGTGACTACTATATTACAAGGTATTAATTTGGTAATTGTATTGATTTTGAACTTAGGATATTGAGGATGATGCCCTGGACCTTTTTCAAATAACTGTGCGTGCACCCTAAGCGTCAGTATTGTGTTAAGCCCCTTGATTGTCCACTGACTATAGGGAATGTTTTGCATGTCGCTTGGCGCCACACAATGGGCCTCTCTGTCCTTTAACTCTTAAGTCGCTGCCTTCTTGTATTGGAAGAAATTATTTTGATTAGAATATTAACCTTTCGGATCCCTATCACTCAGACAGTGCTACTATGTAGCTTTCTTTTAAATGATTTTATGTGTTTTGTTTACACTTTTTAATTTATGGTATTAAAAGCTATGTTTTAATATTGAGCCTCCTCTCATCCATCCACTTATAATTGTGTGCCCGAGATTTATACGTCTCTTACCTTTACTTAAAGAGACACTAAACACACATTTTTTTCCTTCCGTGATTCAGATAGAGCATGCANNATGCAATGTTAAGCTACTTTCTAATTAACTCCTATTATCAAATTTTCTTCATTCTCTTGGTATTTTTATTTGAAATGCAAGAATGTAAGTTTAAAAAAACACTACTGTGATACCTAAATATCCAGCTCAAGGGGGCGCTAATATAAAGGATGGCAAAGGATAAATTTACTAGTACATACTACAATGAGGTAGTTATCAATCCATATATAACATTAGTATGTGATGGATGTGAAATTTATATTAGTGCCTTAACTGAGACCTTTAGATTCGTCAGGATCCAGATGTGTGTGTGTGTGTGTGGGGGGGGGGGGGAACATCCAAAGGGTTTATTCACTATGAAAAAAAGTTGCAGGCGTGCAGAGTGCAGGCAGCGCCTCTCATATACGACAATAGAGTGTAAGTTTAGATGCCGGCCCATTTTTGGTGAATAACCTGGGTTATTCTTGCTGATTGGTGGATAAATTAATCCACCAATAAAAAAGTGCTGTCCAGCGTTCTGAACAAAAAAAAAGCTTAGATGCCTTCTTTTTCAAATAAAGATAGCAAATGAACGAAGAAAAATTTAAAATAGAAGTAAATTAGAAAGTTGCTTAAAATTGCATGCTCTATCTGAATCACAAAAGAAAAATTTTGGGTTCAGTGTCCCTTTAAACATTATGTTAACTGTAATACTGAAGGGGTTGTTTACCTGCTCGCTTGTTCGTGTCCCACTTTCAATGTGGGAAAAACAAAAAGAGCGATCAAAGACCGCATCACTGAGCATTGTGATGAT
Organism: Bombina variegata variegata; assembly: GCA_905336975.1. NCBI lineage: Eukaryota > Metazoa > Chordata > Amphibia > Anura > Bombinatoridae > Bombina > Bombina variegata. Next base: position 5,868 of record CAJPDP010064866.1, read on the forward strand.
ATAAAAAATAAAAACCAAAAGAGCAATGTAGCAAAACACTTTGAAAAATTCCATATCTGTAATCCTGATACTCTTAGGGTTATAGGCATAAACAGAGGCATAAATAATGGAAGAGGGGGTGACAATGACAAAATACTCCTCAGAAAGGAATGCAGATGGATATCAACTTTTAGATACCCAGATTCCAAATAGGCTCAATGACAAGCTCGACATACAGTATCTTGCTTCCTGTAACTAATTAATTATTCTCTTTTTCTCTCTGACAAATTTTACCTTCTATAAGACCATCGATATGATATTCAGAATACCTAGATATCCTATAGCGGTGGCCACCTAATACTATGGTTCTTTAACCTCTATAATGTAAATATCTTAAATTCTAACTTTTAAGAATATGCTATGTTCCCAATGATATAATCAGCGGCTACATAGTAATTGAATATATATTTTTTAATGTGGTCTTTTTAACAATTTCTGAACCAAATGCATATATTTTCACCTGTCAGTAGGGGCGCTACATGTATAACCCTATAAAAAGGGATACCTTCAACCTTTTTTATACGCCCTGACGAAGCCCCGCCTTTTCAATAGACGAGGGGGTGAAACGCGCGTCTTTACATGTCCACTGGACTTTTCTTACTAAATAATGCTCACTGACATATGCTAAGAGCTTACTAACCATATGTGCAAATTCTGCTGTCTTTTGTTTGCATATCACATCTGTTTTGAATAGAGTGACTAATCCGACAATTTAGATCCCACAGCATACTACCTGTCCAGGCTATACCCCATAGATACCTCAGGGGTTCTGTGAGCAGCAGGGTGTAGTTGATCGGATTCTCACTCTATTATATTATATTTTTATTGCTTTTTCTCATGTTTTGACCACATGCTTATTACATTTTCAGTGTCGTTTATATGCTGCATATTTTCCTATGCATATACTTCGCTTTAACAAGAGGGTATTACTGATAACTTAGATCCCTTTACTTATACCTGCCTAGGATATACCTCCACCATCCACTTGCGGGGGTTCTGTGCGCAACTGGGTGTAGTTATCCAGAATACATCTCTTTGCTACAATCGACTCTTATTGCATGTGTATATGTATACAGGTACCTTGATTCACCCTGACTGGTCAGGTTCATTTAGTCTATATATTTATTTTGCTAGTTTTGCAAACTATTTGTATATTTACATTTGCTTGGCCATCGCTTTAAGATACACTCAATAGTTGCACATCTTTTTCGTGAGGGATGCGGTGTATCTAGAAATTAAATTTCTACACTAATAAATTGTTACTATGTTCCATTTAACTATGGAGCTGAGTTTTTCTTGTTGCAAAAGAGTGCTGTAATCCCAGTTGTTTTTTTTTTTAAACAAGTATCTTCTTGTTTCTTTCTTTCTTAAGTAATTCTTGACATATATATATATATATATATATATATATATATATGCATACACACATACACAAGAAAGCACACTTAAAGAGCAAATAAATGACTTCTAGAAACATACTTCTGAGCCTTAAGCTTAACATTTTTCTTTACAAATTAACACATTTGCTCTCATAACTATGTTGTCAATATCTTTATTAGTATTCCACTAAAAAGTAATGGAATATATAGCAATGAACGAGTAGTTTTATAGCATAGGTTATAGATTTTTGTTTACAACGCAATCATGGTAAATATATTTCTGCATAAGATTTGCATTTATTGAGACTACCAATATACCAAAGCAAACAAAATTAGTGAGCCATAGGTAGATAGTACATTTTATTTGTTTGTTTTTATCCCTGAAGCCATAAAACTCAATATGTTTCGTAAGAACATTAAACACACATTGATGTACTACTGAATGTAAAAATATTATTATGTAGTACTCAGTGAAATATGCAGGCAATCAATTCACCTACAAAGCAATCTGTATAATAAAATATGCAAAACTTTGTCAGTTTTATTCATTTGCATTCCTACCTCAGCTGGAGGAACTCCTACACAGATTCTATTAACAGCAGGCTTCTTCTTTCCTCTGTAGACCTAATAAATATTAATCAGAAGAAATGAACAAAAGATGAGGCCAAACATTATGAAATTATCACTGAAATTGTCAAACAAAGTAACTTTGGCCACCACTACCATGCAATTATAGATAATTTATGAAGATCTAGCGTTGTAATGAACTAGGTAGACTTTTCTTCCATTCGCTCTTTGTACAGATTTTTATTTTAAACCCCCCCCAAATAAACCACCCGTGTTGACTCGGATGCATTTACAGGCATTTTAATGAGTTTTATTTTTATTTCAAACCATTATCTCTGACATCTAGTTAAAGACAAAGATTTGAATGTTTATACTGAATAGTACAGTCATATTTTTCATCAACGCCTTTCGATTCTACAGCAGAAAAACTAAAGTATTTATGAACTAATAATAAGAAGAAAACACATCACTTTTGAACAATGGTGTGGTAAAACTGCAATAAGGATTATGCATCATTAGTAAGAGAGTAAATTTTTGTTGAAATAAAATATATACTGGCCTTCCAATAAAACTGGCTGTGGGATACTACAGAAGGATATTGGCTTTATGATGTGGTGCAGAATTTAAGGCAAAAGGTCTGTTTGAGGAAAGACTAAGTACATCTCCATAGACAATAAGGAAAATGAGAGCGGAGAGTTTGATATTATTTACATATTAATCATTAATAGCATAGTCGAGCAATTGTAAGCACAGGGGAAGGAATAAATAAATGTAAAATGTAAATAAATGTAAAATGTAAAAAGACAGGAAGGTTCAATGAAAACAAATATAATGGGAAAGAAATGGAATAAAGAAATAAGTGGAGGGTGTGAACTTAAACAAACATAGAAGTGGTGTTTCTATGATGGCTGTACTGCCTGTTATACAAGATGCCTGGGTTCAATGACTTAACAATAACCAATTCATTCAATCCATTTATCTCAGTTATCTCAATCTTGAGGAGAGTGTTTGTGTATAATATGTGAATGGGTTTTCAGAAAAGGTAATTTATTCATGGATTAGATTTAAAGGGCTTGATTTCTCATGTCCGCTGGATATCACTAAATGCTTGTGCAATGCCGCCCCCTGCTCACTGGCGGCCAATCAGCCACTAGAAGGGGCTGTCAATCATTCCGATCATATCAGATCAGGATGAATTCAATCCACCATCTTTTAGGTGGTGGAGAGGTTAAGAAGCAGCGTTCTTATGACCGCCGCTTCTTAATTTTGGTCCTCCGAAGCAGCTTTTGCTGCTTGATAAATGGAGGCCAAAGAGTCAGTAAGGACCATTTAGATTGAGTACAAAAGTAGGTGGGATGGACATAACGTTATCCTAGGGATAAGTTAAACTTAATAAAGAAATATGCACCAACTTGATTGGCCTTCTGGTTATCTGCTGAGGAATTTTGCTGAAACAGCCTTGGATGCTAAGTAACTTTTTTAACTTCAATACATTTTTAATTAAATTTTTACTTAAATAAATATATATTTAAATGTTTTTAATTCACATTATTATTATTGAGAACTGACATTTGGAGCTGTTGAAAGTATGTTTCTCTTTGGAATATGCATGTGAGGGCTTTTAAATCACAGAAGCCAAGTTTTGCTATTGATTGAAAAATATAGGTTAGTTCATGGCGGCTTTACTACCATGTGGTTCATTATGTACATACATCTAAAAAGTGTATCTCAGTTTCCATGCTGAGAACTATATTTCCAGGTGGGATAACAAGCTATACAATGCACCTTTTTATTTCTATTTCTGTCTTTTTTTGCAGTGTATTAGGTAGATAACAAGCGACTAGCTATGAGAAAAACTTACAGGAACATTTTTTTAAGACTCTGATTTGTTATAAAATTCTCAAGGCACAGTTTACTCTTGAATTATGAATAATACATATATCTCCATGCCTCAGAATACTCCTCTAAACACATCTTTTTTTCTTCTTCTGACCTCTGCCACTCAGCCAGCATCAGCACCACTTACTCTCACCAGAGAACTTCTCTCATGCTGTATCTGTCCTGTAAAACTCAGTCTCTTAGACTCCCCGCCAAGTTTTCAAAGCTTTATATCCTCTCTATAAACTCACTGATTCAGACAAAGAAGCCAGGAGCCTTATTTCCCAAAGCTTCTCATTTCGGTATCAGACAAACGTATCTGCCTGCACATTTAACGTTACATCTATAAAAATCCTTTGTATGAGCAAGTAACTGTTCAAGCACCTATCCCACTGTTTGGTTACATCAATTACCACTTTGACTGCTGCCTATTTTTACATACACAGATAAGTGCCACTGACATATTCTGTGACACTGATAACCAGTCTCTAGTAGACATTTTTATATTTAATTATGGGGACACCAGGATATCAACATAATTTCCACATTCAAATGTTTTAATGATAAATCTGTAGATAGTGGAAAAACACTTTTTTTTTTGTTTTGTATACATAGACCCCCCCACTTATGAAGCTGTAAAACCAGATTTTTTTTTGCCCTTAAAACTTAGCACCCACAAATTGAGAAGCAAGTGTCTGGTTCTTGAGAAGCAGTCAGCTTCCTAAATTCTGACTGATTCTCAGAGATTATTAACAAGTCCTGCTCTAATGTAATGGTTACACAATAACAAGGGGGAAGCTGCTCAGGTCTTTACTTATGCAATGACAAACTCTAGCTGCAAATGCCACTTTGCTGGCCCAAATTGTGAGCAGATAAGTTCCCTGGCTGGAAATCTTGTCCACTCATAGCTTCACAAATAGGGTTTTGGGCTTTATTTACTAAGCAGTGGAGGTTACAGTGAGGCAAAAAAATTATTTGATCCCCTGCTGATTTTGTATGTTTGCCCACTGACTGGCAAGAAATGATCAGTATAATTTTAATGGTTTATTTGAACAGTGAAAAACAGAATAACAACAAAATATCCAGAAAAACGCATTTCAA
>CAJPDP010065015.1:0-15742 GCA_905336975.1 Bombina variegata variegata
GTTTCTGTTGGAAAAAGCCTTTCTGAGTGCCTTTATTCCAAAAAGGACAGTATCTTTAAAAGTTTCTGTTGGAAAATGCTTCTTTAAAAGAGGGCAGCAAAGATAACTATCTAATACGCTTGTTGATGAGGTGTAATTCTACACTGTGCTTAAAAAAAGTGATTTGTTGGCTAAAGTGTAACCTGGCTGCCTGTTTTTGGGGTTAGGGTAGTCTGGGTGTATGGAAAGAGGGTGAAGACAACGCAAAGTGTTCAGTAAAAGCGGCTCAAGATGAACTGTTGTTAATAAACCTTGTGTTGAACTCCCTTCACTCTGGCTGAAAATAAATCTAGTCCCTCTTAAGCTGCTTCTGTTACCCCAGTGAAGACAACCACGGCAATAGCCAACCTAGGCTTGTACCCTCCTGTTGTAGCCACTTTTATGCAAGTGCTGTGAATGTTATTTTGTTGGCGCTTTAAAATCGCTAAACGAAGAGCCTATAATTACAGGATAAATAAAAACAATTGTAGTCCTGTGTCTACAGGTCACCTAGTATTTTTATGTATCTTACTAAAGTCCGTCTTGTATAAGTAAAACGTTACTTATTAATTAACAAACGTTTATGAATTATTCTTGGCTCTATATGTTATACCTGCTTTCTATGTTGACTAATATTTGTATTTGGATCCCTGCACCTGTACTACATTTGTATTCTCTTAATGCTTGTATATTAGCTTAACTGCATAAAACCATAGCTTATCTTATACTTTACAAATTAACAGTTATAGTTTTAGTTGTCAATAATATGGGATATACCTAAAAAAAATCAATTATAGTGATATATTCTCCTCCTCTAACATACTAGGATCTCACTTATCACTTTATAGTCCTGTGGGACTTCCTTATAATATATTAAGGACACTCTTTGTATTTCTCCCCACAGAGTGCACTTTTGTACTCTTCTCCACTTTTTTTTTATTTATTTATTTTGGTTTCACCACACATTATTTATTTATTTATTTTTTTATCACCAGTATCTGTTTAAGCACATTTATTTGCTATATGATTATAACTTAATTTACTTAACCCAATCTGGGCTGATGTAAATCCCCAAGCATGCCACCTAGAAAAGATAAAAAAAAACATAATAATAAAACAAACATGGCTGCACAAGATAATATTAATGAGGAATCTGGTCTGGATACAGACTCTCAACAACTAGCTAAAGTAATACTTTAAATGATGCTTCCCCAATTTGATAAAATAAGACATTATGTAGCTACTGTCTCTAGTGAAGTTCACGCATTTCACAGAAGATTCAAGGTGGGAGAGCAGAGAATATCAGATATGGAGGATAGAGTGCACATAATAGAACATGATATTAGGACTTATGACTCATCTTTTAAAAAGATGCAAGAGAGGCTGGACGATCTGGTAGGATTGTTCCAGAAGAAATAACTTGAGGATAGTAGGGGTACCTGAGACTCAGGACTTTAAGGATTTAAAATCTTTTTATTATAGAAAACTCCACACACTCCTAGAGATTCCTACTTCAAGGCAGCAAATGATCATAGAGAGAATCCATAGGCTGCGACAAGAAAATATCAAACCAGGTCGTACAAAGATAGTAAGACCAATTATAGTTAAAATGCTTAGTTACCAAGATAAAATTTATTTTCTATCCTTTTTTAGAAAAAAAAAAGACAATTTTTCTAGGAGAAAATAGAGTTTTAATTTTCCAGGATTATTCAGTAGAAACTACTAACCATAGAAAATTGATGGCCCCGATATGTACTCGCCTTATCCAAAAAGGATTTAAAGCATTTCTTTTGTACCCTGCGAAAATTAAGGTTTTCAGAGATAATGTATGGCATTTACTTAATAATCAAGAGGAAGCGGCTGCTTTCTTAGATGCTCATGTTATGGTTAGCTCCTGAGGCTATTATATTTTATAACTAAAGTTTTGTTTAAGTTTTATTTTGATGCTAACTGTTTTTGATGTGTATACTGATATGAATATGACAGATTTTGATTTGTGCTTATATTTCAGAAACGGCCATAATGGGCCAAATTGTAGTTCAAATAGGTTTTCTTTTATTATTTAGATTTTTTGTTTATGCATGTATGTATGTGTATATGAACATATGAGTATATATGTAAATGTACATATTGTGTGTGTTTTTTGTTTTTTTTCTCCCCCCCCCTATTATGCCAGCATATATCTCTTATGGAGATGCCACTGAAACATGATAATATAGTCAATGCCCATGTTTAAACTGGTTTTATGGAATGTTCATGGGATCTCTTTCCCTATTAAATCCAAACTGATTATTAAAGAGCTGAGAGGCCTGAACAGTAAAATAGCGTTTCTTCAAGTAACATATCTGCAACATAAAGAAAGTCTTAAGTTCAAAATAGGCTGGGTGGGTGAGGTGGTTGCTACAGACAGCCCAACAAGAAAAAGAGGTGTTGCTATCCTCCTACATAGAAATATTAAGTATAATATAATCCATACCGAAAAAGATACTGAAGGGAGGTATATTATTCTACAAATAGATATATTAGACCAGAGATATATTTTATGTAATATATATGGTCCTAACGCACTGGACAAAAGTTTCTGGAATAAAATTAAAAATAAGCTATTAACATTTGCAAATGATAGACTAATTTTAGCAGGGGACTTCAATATGATATCCCAATCTCCAATTGACCGTATGTTCCAGGAAAAAAAGGCATAAAATGACATATAAATGAAACAGGGTTTTTCAGAGTTTTCAGGAATACACTAAACCTAAAAGATATATGGAGGCTGCAAAATCCAGACACAAAAACTATATATGCGAATTGAAAACATATAAATCATTTTCCCGAATTGATTATATTTTAGTAAACGAGAAATTGATGGGCTAGGCAGAATCAGATATCTCTCATATCCGCATCTCTGACCATGCACCAATCTTACTTTCTATCCCAAATTAATTTATATTCCCTAAGTATTAATACGCAAATACCAAATTTAAAAACTGGTTATTTGATACCTGGCGCAAGTATGTGTCACAAAACAAAAATTCAGTTAAAGGAAAAATTAACTTACGTGCACTTCAAAGCCCCAAAGCAAAGTACATGAAAAATTAGCTGGATTTTAATTCATGATTTTTAGCAGTTTTGTCGTATTTTTATTATTTTTGTTATAATTAGCAATCCGCTATGTCAGTCCGCCTGGATAATAAAAACATTTTTATTTGTATGTGACGAAAATTGTCTTACCAATCCTCATTGGTCCCACTAGTGGCGTCCCAACAGAGTAACTACCCACCCCCAACTTAAACTATGCATATGTGTCTAATTGAATCTCCTACCTGATTAAATGCTTGTTCATGAGAGACGCATGCACATTGACGGCACAGGAAAAGATAATACAATCTCTGCTACGATATTATGTATCACAGCAGAGATCGTATTTTAAGGCATGCGCAATACAGGATCCTTCAAAAGGAGCGCGCACGGATGCCATGTAAGAGCAGGTTGGACCGCTCTTACTTCGGAAAAAAAACAAAACAGGAAATGAACGGGTGGGTGGAGGATCAGTTAGTACGGTAGGTCATAACAATAATAAATATAAAAAAAATAACTATGGATCTTTTAAAAGCAACTTAGCGAATACATAAAGGGTGAAAATATGGATCAATGGAATTGATGTTTTGGACGAAAATTAACTTTCACTTTAAAAAACAGTAAACTTACTGGGAGGCATCAAAAGCTGTACTTAGGGGTGAAATAAAAGCTTTTGTAATTAAGTTGCATAAAAAAAAACACGGCAAGGGATTCTCAGCTCTCTAATCAGTTAAGTAGAGCATAAAATCATTATATACGTGAACCTACTCCAATAAACTGGTCAAAATATATGCAGGCTAGGGAAGAAAGGGACATTTTTTTACAGCGGAATGCAGAAACAGAAATCATAAGAACTAATGCCAGGTTACATAGATATGGGGGCAAAATTGGGAAATATCTTGCCAATCTGATTAAACAAGCTTGTGGCTCGAATATTATTTCGAAAATTCAAATAGGGAGAAAGAGCCTAACTCAATCTGATGAGATAGGCAAAGAATTTCTTAGTTATTATCAAGAACTATTTATTTCTAAAGAAATAAATGCGCAGAATAAGAACTCTTTCTGGGATAAATGTTCCTTACCACATTTAAAAGACGAGGAACTATCTGAAGTAAATAAATCAATACTGGAAAAAGAGATTATTCAGGCAATTGAATCAGGTAAATGCAACAAAGCAGGGAGGGCCTGATGGTCTCCCAATTGAGTATTACAAAATCCTTATTAAAGAATGTTAACCTATTTAACACATATTTTTCCCAAAATTGCCCATGTCCAAAAATGTTGCTAGCTCGCTTATTACTTTAATTTTGAAAAAGGATAAAAATCCTGAAAATATAGACTCGTATTGCCCTATATCGCTGCTTAATGCAGATTATAAGATTCTCACTAGTATAATATCTGCAAGACTACAGAAATGTATTTAAAATCTGATTCATAGTGATTAAACCGGATTCATAAAGGGGCATTCCATATTTTTTAATTTACGTAGACTATTATTGGTGCTCGATCACTATAATCTTGAAAGGAAAAAAGGGACCAGTATTAAAGAGGATAAGGCCATAATAGCTATAGACACAGAAAAAGCTTTTGATGCTATCAATTGGGAGCACCTTTATGAATCCCTCGGTCAATATGGTTTTAAAGGACCTTTTATGGGCTTTATCCGCTCTCTATAATAATCCCCTTTCCGCACTTATTTTTAACGGAGCGTGTACCCCTGCTTTCAAGTTATTTAGGGGAACCCACCAGGGTTGTCCACTTTCCCCCCTGCTTTTTAATTTAAGTATAGAACCCCTTGCCGTGTTATTATGTAAAGAAATTAAAGGAATATCTGTAGGAAAGAACACCTCCCAAATTGCTTTTTATGCTTATGACCTGCTAGTTTTTTTAAGGGATATAGATAAAAATGTTCCCAAATTGATGAATATCTTAAAAAAAAATTGGCTCATTTCAGGGTATGCCATACCTTAAAATCTGAATTTTTATGGATATATAAATAAAAGAAGCCAAGGGTTGCTTTACCTTTCAGAATTGTTACGCAGCTAAAATATCTAGGAATTGCTGTAAGTACCCAGAAGAATGGTATAAGATACATTTTCATAATTTATTCAATAAAATAAGGACAGATCTTAAGAAATGGTCTATTTCACCTCTTTCATTAGCCGGGAAAATTAATTTAATAAAAATGATAACTCTTCCAAAACTTCTATACATTATGCAGAATCTACTCTTATTTCTAAAATATCCGGATATTAAATATTTAAAGGCAGCGCTTGGAGTTTTTCTTTTGGGTACAGGCAAGCCTAGGCTTTCACTTTACAGACTCTCACAGCGTAAGAAATTTGTAGGTCTGGGCTTGCCTGCATTTCAGAAATACAATTTAATCTGCCTGATGAAAATTGTCCCAGAATGCCCCATCTTTGTATAAAAGAAATAGAATTTCCCCATTTTAAACCTTAAATTTTCAAAACCTTATTACATGTTGATGTTAAAGCATGGCCCCCTGATTTGAAAGACCTAGCTACTTTTAGAAAACCTATAATTGTGTGGCAAAGATTTTGTAAATCCCTTAATGTAGATTTTCATACTTCCAAATTCATCCCTATCTTAGGTCACCCTTTATTCCCTTCAGGCTGCGACTTAAAGATATTCAGGCTTTGGAAATTAAAAGGATTAGAATTCTTTTCACAATTCATAGACACCGCAAGCTCTGTGATTCACTCATTTGAAGATCTTAAAACAATGTATAATCTATCGAATCGTGGTATGTATGGATACTTTCCAATAAGGCATTTTTTAAACTCAGTCAACTTAGAATCTTTTTCAAAATGGGAAGGAATTTACATTGGGATTAATTTATTTAAGCAAGGTAAAGTATCTATCTCGGATGTTATAATCTGATGCTACAAATGGAAGGTGAAAAAAATCTTAGGGAAATTGTGCAGAGGTGGAATCATGAGTTGCCGACAGTGAACAGAGTAGTGAGCAAGCGTATTACTAGGGCATTGAGGGCAACACCTCAATTATCTTGGAGAGAGTCACATATTAAATTGATTAATAGGGCATATATAAACCCTAAGGATCTAGGGAAATGGAGGAAGGACGCAGGTTATATGGGCACTAGATGCAGCTTTCCACTGGCTGATTTAATGCATTGTCTCTGGGACTGTCCAAAAGTTAGAAACTTTTGGGGAGGGGAAAAGTTATATTCTGGCTATCCAAGATTTTGAAGCAGGTAAGTTGCCCTGCTTAAGGAGGAGTCAGTCTTTCTTAGAGATTTATCTAATGAAAGGGAAGATTCTGATTTTATTAATTCCGCAATACTTAATGCTTGACGTATAATTTTTGCCTCATTGAAAGACAAAAAGAGTCCTAAGGTGTTTGTGAAGAATGGTCAGCTTAAAGCAATTTTAGAGCAATATGAAATAAGCAGCTCAGTGGATAAAGAAATGTAAGGTTATTTCTTAAAATGGGGTAGCTATATTAGCAGTCTCCCAACTATTACTCAATCACAATATATTAGACCTTTTGCCCTCTCCGTCACTGTTCATAATATGCGTCTTAGATGTAAACTTAATGATGTGACTTAAAAATATTAATAATAATTATCTAAGATGGGAGAGGGGGATGGAAGGGGTTTTTTTGTTTGTTTTTTTGTTTGGTTTAGTTTTGTGTTTTTTTTTAATAATAGAAAAAATTCAACGTTGTGTTTCACACATGGGGGTATATTTATCGAAGTAGTGTATCATGTCCGCTGTACATCGATTCTTGTGAACTGCTGGTGCAATGCCGCCCTCTGCAATTCGCAGCCAATTGGCAAATATATATCCATCTATTTATTATTTTATCGATGGAAAGGGCACCCTGTTTAGCCATCAAGATATCGTATATTAATGAAATAGAGGCCTCACCCATTATAAATCTCGAACAACATAACTCAATATCAGACCATGCTGGAGATAAAAAACAGGACGGTTCAGACTATTTACAAAATGACGCAATTGTAAATAAGCAAAAAAAGTCTTATTAGAAATGCCATATTGTCTGACTAGGTTTTGAAAGGGAAGCATCCGTCCATCCTCTGACAGTATTTGTAATACATTAGTAATATTATTTTCCTTCCATGATATAAAAGCTTTATTATAAATACCTGGTGTAAATTGGGGGTTCCCTATAGTAGGAAGAAAATCTGAAAGCCTTGGATCTATTTCTAAGAGAATACAACATTTCTGCCAGGCCAAGATTATATTATTGAATGTTATCAAACAATCAATATTATCGGGTAATAATTTACTAGAACAATGTAAAATTGCTTTTAAAGAAAATGGATTGCAAAAGAAACTTTCAATATCATAAGAAGAAAATATATTGGACTCTGTAATCCAGTCTAGGGCTATTTTGATCATAGCTGCCAGATTGTACAATTTAAAATTGGGTAAAGATAATCCCGCTATCTCTTTCTTTAACATCATTCTATCCAAAGAAATCCGGGATTTTTTACCACCTGCAATAAACCTAGACATCCATGAATTAAGTTTATTTAAATCTTTATTAGGAATAAATACAGGAACATTTTGCAAAGGATAAAGAAGACATGGAAAAATAATTGATTTTATAAGATTAACCTGAGCCATTACTGAAAGAGGAAAAGATGTCCATAATGCCAAGTCAGATTTTATCCTGTCTAACAATGAGGGAAAATTTAAACCATACCATTTTTTAGGATTTATATGAATACTTAATGGTATCAACTACACTAAATGGATGTTTTTGTAAGCTGCCAGGCAGTTTTTTGATCCAGAGCAATTCACTTTTTTGATAATTTACCCTATACCCTGAAAAAAGACTAAATTCTTGAAGACAGTTCAAAATCAAAGGGATAGATTGCTTTGTATTGTTAAGAAACAACAATAGATCGTCAGCATAAAGTAACAATTTTAATGTCTGGGAATCTAATACAATGCCTGTCATTTTCTCTCTTAATTTAATAGCTAGTGGTTCAAGTGAAATATTAAATAGGAGAGGTGACAAAGGACACCCTTGCCGTGTTCCTCGTTTCAAAATAATTTTATCAGAAAGAGTATTATTAATCAATAAGTAGGATATTGGGGAGCTATATAGCTTCTGAACAAATTGTAGAAATTGATTTTTAAATCCAAACTTGAATAAAGCATTAAAAAGATAAACCCATGCGATAGAATCGAAAGCCTTTTCGGCATCTAGAGTGAGAATTGCTATATCCTGGTTCTTATCCTTATCAATTTTTTCCATATTCCAATAATAGTCTATAAATGTAAACACACTCCGTATATGTTTAGTAGAATTTCTAGATAACATAAAGCCCACCTGATCCTTATGAATAATGTTCTCAAGCGGGACAGCAAGCCTTTTAGAAATAATAGATGACAAAAGCTTATTTAATACAGAAATAGGTCTATACGAGGCCGGGTCTTCTGGATTTTTCCCTTTCTTCAATATTAATGAAAATATTTGCTGCAGAGAAATATGTAGATATGGGATCTTTAGAAGAAAAATAGAAATTAAATAATTTACATAGTGGGGTCTTTAACTCTTGTATTAATATCTTATAAAATTCTGCCGGAATACCATCTGGCCCTGCCGCTTTATTAAGTTTGAGATATTCTATTGCTGTACAAATTTCTTTCTCCGTAATTGGAGTATTTAAAATTAAACAATCTTCCTCAGAAATCTTAGGTGTCTTTATACTCCGCCAGAAATTATCCTGACTATCAGGGTTGCTAACTATATCAGTATACAATAATTGAAAAAAGTAAAAAAAACCTTTGCTAATCTGTTCGGTTTCCGTATATCTATTATCACCTATTTGGATAGCTGGAATATAATTTCTTTTTTTCTAGCAAGGTGCTTCGCAGAACAACCATGAAACCCCCTAAAATGGATATTGATTTTTGCTTCCTGTTCTAATAATTTTTGTTTGAAAAAGATATCTCGTTCTTTTCTAGCTTCAGCATATGTATTCCAATTAGAACTTGATTGTTCAATCAAATATTTTCTATAGGCATTTCTCACCTGATTAGTATATTGGATTTCTGCCGCATGTTTTTTTTTTTGTTCAGAATACTCATATAGGCCTTTATTTCACCCCGAAGTACCGCTTTCGCAGTTTCCCAGAAAATCTTGATTTTATTAAAATACTCAATGTTAATGTTTTAAAAATCTTTCCACCTCTGTTTTAGCCAAAGCGAAAATGTAACATTATGGAGCAGAAATCGTGGGAAAAAGAATCTAGGTATTCTGTTCTCAATTCTATATAAAGACAAAAATGTAAGAGAGATCACCGCATGATCTGATATTGAGATATCATTAATGGCCGTAGATAATTTTTGGATAGATAGAGATTCTGATATTAGAAATAAATCAATTCTGGAAAAAGTTTTAAAAGATTTGGATTCACAGGTAAAATACCTGAGAATCAGGGTTTCTAAGTCTCCAAATATCAGTCAACTTAAGTTTATAACAAATCTTTTAAAAAATTTTGGCTGCTCTATTATAATTTTTTAAATTGTGCTGGGCAGGGAGTTAAATTAAAGTCCCCACCGACTATAATATTTTCGTTAATCAAAGGAAACAATTTATTTTCCATTTTTTCCCAAAATTTGGGGGAAATCCCGTTCGGCCATAGATGTTACATAAAATATATTTGATATCGCGAATTATGACCTGTAAAATAATAAACCGTGCTTCTGGGTCCACTTCAATATTAATGATAGAATATGTTAACTTTTTATCAAATAGTATTGCCAGCCCACATTTTCTATTAATAGAAGGTGCCGCAATAACCCTTCCTACCCATTTAATCTTAAATTTTTCAGATTCTATCTTAGTCAAATGTGTCTCCTGCAATAATACCACATCTGGTTTGTCCTTGGCCAGATGACTAATAATGAGTTTACGCTTAGCCGGGGAGGAAATTCCTCCAACATTCCAAGACAGTATAGTAAGTTTCTTCATATCATTATTATTAATAATCTACTGATGTTAGGTTATGCCAGATGGGGGAAGAGCCAAGAAAAAGAGGAAAGGAGAAGAAAAAAAAAAAAGAAAAAGGACCACGACAACATAACATTAAAAATAAATACAGCGAGTACACCTATCGTGTTTACTCTATATATAAAACTTCTTTGTGACAGAAGACTAATAAGTCTTCTATTATTAAATAGTATTACTGAAAAAAACAACCTGGATTCACCAACTATCAACATTAGACTTACAAGACTCCTTGAGACTCAATATATTCTTTAACTTCATTGACATTATTAAACGTAAATTTAACACCATTGTTTTCAAGGACTATTTTGGCCGGGTACACCATATGTGCTTTTAAACCCCTATTTATAAGCTGTGTACAGAAAGGAGCCATTTGTTTCCTTTTTGAAGATGTTTCACTAGAGAAATCTTGAAAAAGTAGTATCTTATTTTTCCCCAGTATACATGTTCCAGTTTTTTTAAACAATTTTAATAGTTCAACTTTATCTTGAAACCTGAGTAGCTTTACAAGACACATTCTAATCCTAGGTGTTCCATCAGGATATGTTTTTTTAATCCCAACTCTATGGGCTCTTTCAATATCAAGAGGATCTGGTGTTGTGGAAACCCTAATGCTTTTGGGAGTAGTACAGAAGTGACTTTAATTAAATCCTCAGATTCAGCATTTTCTGGTAGCCCTATTATTCTTAGATTATTATGTCTTGTATGATCTTCCATATCGTCCAAGCGTATCTGCATATTGTTGATTTTCAAATCTTGCTTTTTTAATATGGATTCTTGCGAATTAGCTAGCTCTTCTAGGTCAGATACTCTATTTTAAACATCTGACATCCTAGTAGCAAATTGTCTCACTTTAGATGTGAGAGTAACCAATTCAGTAGAGATGCTAGATAATTCCTTTTTAATACTATCAAATTGAGGTGTAAACATGTCAGTTATTTGTAAAAGTAAGGAATGTATATCCGTTCTAGAAATAGATGTATCTAGGTTGAGCTCAACACTTGCATCATTAAGTTTAGTTCTTTTATCTTTTACTTTTGCAGGCATTGTGGGCGAGTTAAATTTCGCCTGCGTGAGGAATTTATCCATAAAAAGTGACAAAAAATAAAAAAAAGTGAATGTGAAAATAAAGCCCACCAGAGACCTATACTCTTGGGTATATATGTGTATAAGCTGTTGAAAATAAACAAAACAAACAACAACAACAAAAAAAACCTAATTAACTAAATCCTTTATGTGTAACTGTGACTTGAATTAGTTTAGCTATACTTTGACCCAGAGCTGTGTACAGAATATTACGTTTTCACAGAATAACATAAACATATGTAAATTTGAACCCAAATGACCATACAAATTCAACACAAAGACCATTACTAAATCTCAGCAAAGTGTCCTCTAGTATGATAGACTCAATACAATTTACCAAGATATTCTGCAATATAATAGAGCGAACATAAGGCTCAGGCAAACATTCTGTGGTATTGTAAAACAAATAAATCTCAACAGAGGCGTCCTCTATTACAATAAATTAGATGGATCTCAGCACAGCGTTCTATAATATATTAGAACAGATGAATCTCTCTCAAGCGTCCTGTAATATGAAAAGCCTGATAATTCTCAGCAGAGCGTCCTATGATATTGAAAAGGCACACTACCTCACAACAGAAGCATTTTGTAGATTGCTAGGACTAATAATTTTCAGCAGAGCATCCTATAGCATGAAATCACTACTACATCTCAAAAGAAGCATTGTATGATCTAGTGAAGCCAAAATAACTTAGCAGGGTACCCCATAATGTAATAGGGCAATAAAATCTCTGCAGGGCACCTTGCAGTAAGATGAGCTGAATTATAATACATATAAAAAAAACTCTTTGCAAGAATTTTCCAACCACTTGGGACCCAAAACAATTAAAAATGGTTGTAAAAGACAAGCTATACAGCTGACTTTAAATCATCCAAGTAGCCAGATGGAAAAACAAACTTTGATGCCTTATTTATAAGTATAACTCTGCAGAGTGTCTATTACTCTTATCCTTGGCCTATAAAGCTTGCTGCAGATAATGGAGCCTCTGTTTGTGGCTGGAATAGGGAAACCAATAGTTACCGGTATAGGATTTCTTTCTTCCGTCTTTCAGTCGCGAGGATGGAGCAGCGAGAACGGCTTCCACCGCAATCCCGTCGCCCCTACCTGCAAGCGACACGCTGATTTGAGAGGGGCCGGTCCTAATAATTTAATCCAGCCTTAACACAGGAGCACTGTTCCGCTTACGTGGGCAAGTAGCCCCGCACCTCCAAGAAACCTGAGACCGGTGCAAGCCAAGGATAGAGCAGACAGGTGAATCCTTTACTGTAAAAAATAGATGCACAGCAGACTGTTGCAGTACCTTCCGCGAGCCGTATCGGCTAATAAGGACTTCGACGCTCAGGTACTAGTCTGTACCAGTAGCCCAAAACAAGCCGAGGGATCTTCTTGGGCCATGAGGCTGAAAGCGTGGGGTAAACAATTTTCATGCAGCAAACACTCCTGAAGCCGTCAGGGAGCAACGTACTTCCAAAAGATGAAAGAGCTGCACACGGTTTAAAATGTTAAACTTCACAATTTTATTGCCGAAGTAAAAGTTACCAACACAAACACAGAAACAAGGTAGTCTGACGCGTGTCCCGCCCTCTAGTGACTCTTCATCAGAGACTTAATGACAATGTACATAATCCATCCTTAAATAGAGCAATACTTGCCCTCAAATCTGCCCACACATAAATTTAAAGACACATGCAAACCATTATTAAAAACAGAAAAAAGTACTCATCATCAGCAGTGCTGTTTTAAACTAATATCACATTCTACAAATAGGCTTATCCATTACAAAGAACTCATTCACTAGCAGCTACATTATTGTTAATTGCCTGCACATTTAGGCACATCAATGCCGTTCAAAAGGAAAATCAAATTCCCTATATATATATACAAACTATATGTATATCATTAATAATATGTGCAGGCAAACAACAACAAAAATGTTGGTCATATAACATTAACCAATCACTCAGTACAAAATGACCACACATTTGAAAATGCATTTTATGTTACACAAAGTTCCAAACAAACCAGCCTTGTATGTAACATTTTCAATATGTTACATATGTACATCTTCACAATACTAAACTTACTTAACCATCTAGATGACTACATAAAAACTTTTCATAGTGATGCAATGAATCACAGTACCCCACAGAGTTGCCATTACCAATAATAATAATAAGTTAGTGTGAAAACACATACAAATATATTTAGTGTAACTATAACTCCTCCGTGTGTGTATTGTAACTCTGTATATAACACCCCTTGGTTATGGAACCAATTAAACAGGACACAAATACAAAATCCATCTAAATGAGGGCCATATATAATGAATACATATACACATACACGCATATATACACATACATGTGTACATGGATAAGTACAGAAGCATGAAGATATAAAGGTATAAAGGTACAGAAATAGGCATTAGTTTACAAGTATGTCTTAAATCCAAAATAGACTCATGGCGATGTTAACTTTAACTAAACAAAATAACTAATGTCCCATTCTTTGTTCAACCCTAATGGAACTCTGGTCTTTAATTTGAAGATCCAATAAAGCTCTTTCTTATCTAATACCTTATATCTATTACCCCCTCTCATGGGTGTTAATGCCTTATATATTGCTTTAATATTAAAATCCCCAACATTCGTGAAATGTACACCATTGAAGTGCTGAGCTATACTTGAATCTTTGTTGTAATTCTTGACATCATTAAAATGTTCTTGTGCTCTCGTACCCAGTTGTCTACTTGTTTTTCCGACATACTGGTTATGACAGATCAAGCACTCCAATAGGTACACCACGAATGTCAATTTACAATTAGCATAAAAGTTTATATCATAACTACAGCCATCAACTGTCGATTTAAATTTTTTATTTCCATCAATCATACTGCAGGTCAGACAACCCCTGCCCCCACATTTATAATTGCCCGTAGTATTAAGACAAGTTCTCCCACTCTTTGGTCTCATTACCATACTTGGTGCAAGTGTTTTGGCCAATGTTACAGGTTTTTTTTATACAAATTTATAAATAGTCACTGTATCCTTCAAAATCTCATCTGTAGCCAATAGCTGTAAGTTGTTTTTGAGTATCCGCACTATCTGTGGGAATTGTTTCGTATACTCTGTTGTAAATAAAATATCTCCTTGCTTTACACCCAAATTAGTACCCTTCTTACTCCTGGTACTATTGTCTGATTGGCCTATTTCAATCCTAGCAGTGTTTAAGAGTTCGGGGTCATAGCCCCTCTTCTCTAATCTTTTACACAATTCTAATGACTGCTCTAGATAAACATCCAACGTACTTCCGAAGCTCCACCCCAAACATAAGTCCTCCGGTCTTTCACCAATTTACCGTATATGATTTATTTTAACACCCTCCATGGTGTTTGTTGCAAAATTTGGCATTCTATGTATTTTTTCTTTGTTGTCTATAAATAAATATATAAAAAAAACATCTACACCCTCTAACCTAACACCCCTAGCTAACCTCACCTTAAAAATAACATTACATTAGTTAACACAAATTAACATTACTTTAAAAAAAAACTATCTTACATTTGTAAAAAAAAACTATCATTACTTAAAAAAAAAACTTGTTAGTAAAAAAAAAACATTACATTACTTAAAAATAAAAAACTAACATTAGAAAAAATAAAAACTACCATTACAAAAAAATAACGAAAAAAATTACCAAAAATAAAAAATCAGTGTTGCCTATTCTAAAACTCCACTGAAAAAAATCCCAACCCAAAATAAATTAAAAAAACTATTCTATCAATAAACTACAGATATAGCCCTTAAAAGGGCGTTTTTAGGGTATTTCCCTAAAGTGTCAGCTCTTTATCTATAAAAAAAAACTCTAAAAAGTGCCCTGAAAAGGGCATTTGGCTGGACATTGCCCTTCAAAGGGCATTTAGCTCTTTTGCTGCCCAGGAAAAAATAAAATAAAAACTCTAATATTATAAAAAAAAAACACTAACACTAAACCCCGAAGATGGTACTCACTAAATATGAATCCAGGAGAAGGCACTCTATTTTCATCCTGGCGACGCATGATTGTCATCCTAGTGGTGGACTTCATCCATATTCTTATCTTCATCGCCAGCCACACACTGAATTTTGAATGAAAGGTACTCCTTTTATATATGGATACCCTTGCAATCCTATTGGCATTTCAAATTCAAATCAGCCAATAGAATGAAAGCTTTTTCTATCGGCTGATTTAATTTGAAATGTAAACTCAGCCAATAGGAATGCGAGTGTACCCCTATATAAAAGGGGTACCTCGCATTCTAAATTCAGTGTACGGCTGGTGATCGCATGAAGTGGACATCGGGGATGAAGATAAGAAGATAAGAAGTAAATGGACCGCCGCCGGGGTGAAGATGGAGCGCCACCGGCCAGATTCATATTTGGTGAGTACCATATTTGGTGTTTAGTGTTATTTATTTTTTAAGATTAGGGTATTTTGTTTTTTTTCCTGGGCAGCCACAGAGCTAAATGCCCTTTTCAAGGTACTTTTTAG
>CAJPDP010065202.1:0-10464 GCA_905336975.1 Bombina variegata variegata
TTTAGTATAGTGGTGGTGTTTAGTTAGTTAAAGCTGGGGAAAAGCCGAATAGCAGCGAGATCGATGACTGTTTAAATAACAACAGTCCGCTGCTCATCGCCCCGTTGCTGCGTGGCTTTTTGACAGCTTTTTATATAAATATGGAGAGTGTATTCAGGTCCGCGGCTGCGATGTTACGCGATGTCAGGCGAGCGTATTGGTGCCGTTGAATGCAAGAAAGTTGACAGCTTGATAAGTAGGCCTCTATGTGTAAAACAGTTTGAAATGGGTCAGAGCAACAACAAATCCCATACTATGCACTTGGTAGGAATTAAGCCCAATGTACTATTTACCATTGCCAGCAGTGTTTGACATTGCATTGCCCTTAAATGACCTGATTCACTAGTATCTCATGATCATGGACAATTGTACACAGTTTTAACCAGACTTACTCATTCACTTTTTATCCAGTTGTCTCTAAATCACTTGTAATCCAAAACTATATGCAGTTTCATTTACTAATATTTGGTATATTATAAAATGTTAATTGAAATTCCTTGGAGACTTTTTCAGACATTTCATTTCACACTACCATCTATATTATCTCTTACAGCAGGAAAAAAGTAGAATGGCTTTAAAGGGTCATTCCGATCAAAATTGGAATCTACATAGATGCATTTCAGTTTTGAATAGAAGCATTTTTGTAATATACATGCATTAGCAAAAATGCTTCTAATAATAGCTATAGCTGTTTAAAATGTGTATTTAAGTATGCACCATGCACCAACATATTAAACACAGCACTTGCTCAGAGAGCCTAAGGTTCTTGTACCATCTGGTAATGACTGAATTTGTTAATGTCTGAGATTATACAAGCCCCACTGCACTGAGATACAGTATCTAGCTGTGCTTCACATGCACGTGCACAGAAAAATGTTAACACTAAAACAGTGATTTACCAGAAGCATTTTTGCCAATACATGTATATTGCAAATGTGTTTATATTCAAAGATGTAATTCATCTAAGTGCATTTATATTTTGACTGGAATGTCCCTTTAATAACATCTAATTTAATAAACTTACCAAAATAAGAATTATACATGTGATAAAGCAATTTCTCCATATTAAAAGGGGTAACATTCAATATAGTTTCATGCTCTTAAAGATGCATAAAAAAATCAATTTTTAAACTTATTAATATAATTGTGAATGAGAAAAAAATAGCTGGTTATTGTGATTTAGAAACGAAGAGCAAGTAAATGTCCTAGATGTATAAACGCTTGTGAGGTTGCGGAGGGGCGTCATTATTAAAGTAGGATCATGTTAGAAAATAATTGGGCGGGGGGGCGGAGCTAACTATTAAACTGGACGGTCATACTTTATCAGAGCTCCGTACATTAGAAATAAGTTGGGAGTTTAAACAAGCTCAAAAACTAGACTATAGCTTTTACATAAGTTAGCTACTAGTTAGGTAAGAGTATCTGAAGTTTGGGTGACATATTAAGTTATAGTGATCACCCGCAGCCAGCAACTACTGAAGTCAGCACCAAGAGATCTGCCATGCTTACAAGGCGTAGGACAGCCTGAAAGAGAACGACGCATAGCTATCCACTGCACTTAGACACCGGAGGGTCGGGGCTCCACTCCGGGTCTAGCAACTGAGCAGTCACATTGAAGGATCGCTACTTACAGGGTATAATCTTCTCCAGGAACTCGACCGTGTCCCAGTGCAGCCACTTACTGGGTCTCCCTAAAACCAGTAGAGCATCGACAGCCGGTTCTGAAGCCCCACTAGCTACCGGTGGTAGCGAAGGGAATACTAGGGGCAAAGCAGTCAGTATACTTCCTTGAAGTTAGGAGTCCCAGAACTTTAGCGCGAACGGAGGCCATTTTTCTTGGCCCTGCAGCCTGGTTCTACTTTGCGGTGAGTGCTTATATTTTTCAACGGGGGCTCTGAATAACTATTTTAAATATCAGTGGGCAAAACATGCCTCCAGACTATCATCCCCCTCAATACACCCCACAGCTCTATTGAGCCTATGCTACTCTGGGTTGTGATGTCCACAGTAGTTAGGATACTTTAATAAAAAAGCCACGTGGGAAGCAAGTTTGTCGGCCTCAAAGGCATCTAGCTCAGAGCTGCACTTAGAGGGGCCTGGGAATATTACCAGGTTGAAGAAATTGCTAGGTGGCACATTTCATATGGACCAATAGTCAGTCTTACTGAGTTGCTTCAACCATATTAAAGGGACACACTCTGGGGCAGTCTAACTTACAGAGGTCAGAAGACTCACGGCTTTCCTTCACAAGCCTATGACACACTATTAGCCTCACCAATAGTGAACCTCTACAAATACACTTTGGGCACCTGTATGGTACATTAAGGTATTGGGGATTTTGGTAGGACTGATTCTGAGATTTGCCCTTCACTGCTCTCACAACTTTGTTAGCATATACACAGAGTGTTATTAAAATTGCTATATATGGGTCACTCAACATTGTTTACTGACTAACCCCTGAGTCAGACTACCCAGACGCCTAGAGAGGTTTGTGAATTTCAAGCAAGCAATTAACCCTAAAATGTGGGGGTAAAATACTCCAATAGGAGTGGGAGAATGCTCCAATTCAAGAATATTAAAGGAGCTTACCAAAGTACTATTCCTAATTATCCTTATACAGGCTGTAAACTGAGGAATTCTATAACAATGTCCCATTCCAACAGGGAAAAAAATAAGCATGCGGATGGCCCAAAACGGACCATTGCCGACCATTTCCACAGCAAATTCATAGCTGAAAGAGACCTGTCAGATGAAGACTCTAGAGGCTCTTTAACTAGGCAAGGAGAAGATGAAGCACATACTATCCGTAAACGCACACTTGACAACCCAGAGAATGCTTCCCTCAAAGAACTTATTAACTCTCTGTCAGCCAAAATGGAATCTCACCATACATCCTTGAAGCAAGAGCTCAAATCTACCGTGGCTGTACTAAAGAGGGACATTGCTACTTTAGGAGAAAGGTCAGACATCCTTGAGTGAAAACATGAGGACCTAGCGACTGACCACTCTAACCTCCTGTCTTACACTCAATCGTTGGCTGAAATTATATCGGACCTGGAGATGAAGTTAGCATACCTAGATGATAGGTTGAGGGGTAACAGCATACGTATCCGGGGCATACCTGAAAGTGTCTCTACTACTGACCTCCCTACTTACCTCACTGAGCTGTTTGAAGCACTACTGGAAGTATCACAGGATTCGGAGTCAAAGATTGATAGAGCTCATAGAGCACTTAGAGCCAGAAACTCCAGTCAAGCACAACCGAGAGATGTCATACTCAGACTTCACTATTTTACTTTTAAGGAAACAATCCTTAAGGCAGCATACCTCAACAAGAACTTACCAGAACCCTACAAGGAGATACAGTTTTTTCCCCGATTTGTCATCACATACTCTGTCCAAACGGAGGTCTTTTCATCCGATTACTCAGTGTCTCCGCAGGCACTGGATTAGGTACAGATGGCGATTCCCTGTAAAGCTATTTTTCCAGCATAATGGTCGCTCCTACACTTTGATTAGCATCAAACAAGGAATGGAGGTTTTTAGCAATTTGAACTTGCTGCAGGGTCCCTCTTCTCCCTCCTCACCTCAGCATGTGCCCCCTTCTCTTCAACAAGAAATCCCTGACCAGGGCACTTCTCATCTGAAGAACTCTATGCCCCTCCGAGTAGCAGCCTCTGAATGGGATCCCAAGCCAAGATGCTTGTCTCCAGCTTCTAAGAGACGAAACCTCTCCCTACAGGAACTCTAAATGCAACGCTTCATATGGAAAACATTTTATTTTGCTGTGGATCATCCATAGAACTGAATACCTAAGACTATATCCTTTTTTGAGAACCCTATCTTTTTTCCTTATACAGGCTATAAACTGAACTACAGCCCCTTATGCTGAGTTGGAAGTGGCTAATATATGTCACTTGATATTATATTTGTCTAATAAAATGCGAGATACATAACCACTGTTCCCCCTATCTAGGGGTTATTGTTAACTTTTCTTCCTTCCACAGATTGAGATGGCCACTACCTCTATACGGAAGCTGCTTTCAGACTCCCACGGTGAACCTATCCACTCTCAAATCCTCAAGAGGTACTATAACCCCATACACAGAATTAATAGTTCTTAGCATGTTATTGATATAGTAGTTTAGCATTCTTAGGTCTAAGGTTTGCACACCTGATTCATAGATTAAAGCAACTCACACTCAAGCCCTTGGAAGTAAATTAATTTAGCACAAGCAATAAGTAGCTTCCGCTATTGCATTGGAGCTCCTGGTTCCTTTGCTTAAGAGACTAATGAGATAGATGGGTAAGCTAGATGGTGAATACCACTTTTCTAAACAATTAATTAGCAATTATAATTTCTAGGAGTGTCTATGGTTTGCTAGTATTGTAATTATATTGGAATATTTACACCTTGTAACCCTCCTGTATTCTTAAGATAATCTACAGATTAATATGCTATCTTTACCATAACTAACTATTTCACTGTGTCATTGTAACACCAAAACAACAAGCTAGGCACTTTCAAGACTCCTACGTCAGGCTAGCTTTCTGTCAAATTTATCACAGGCATGTTTGCAGGGACAATGCAGTGCAGGTTAACCAGGTACCCTTTTCCGATCTATAAGTTATATATGCATCACTGGAGAAAGTCTTCAATTGAAATAGTGCACGTTAGTGGAATGTAGAAAATAGTCACATACACTGTGGTAAGAGTAGCTATTGTTCAGATACATATGAAGCAAAAGACAATACCCGTCAATATATTAAGTTAGATAATAGGTCAAAATAAGACGTTGACCTTAGGCAAACTTCCACATATATATTAAATGTTCTTACAATGTTGGTAGTTCAGTTAAATGTTATACCGCTGCAGGTTCTAAAGCGACTTCTTTATTGTTATATTAACTTTATTCATTTTGGAATTGGGGACTATCCTGACTCCTACTCATTTACTGTAAGTTTTTTTTATATATATCTCATGTAATTGAGCTAATTTGTCCTTTATTCTCACTTTTGCTCACTTCTACTTTCACTACTACCCTCCCCTACCATCCCTTTTCATCCTTTTTACCTGTTGGTTATCCACCCCCCCTGACAACGACCATCTCTTTCCTCTATGATCTTATATTATATTATAAATATTTAAAAAACATACCCACTTAGCGGTGCTTATCCACTGAACATCCCCTATAATTCCCCCCTTCTTTTTTTCTTCTTCTTTCTTTCATATTCCATTATATACTTACACCACATACAATAAGATTTCAGACCCACTAAGAGTTCAAGGTTCTAGGATATTAAGACTAATTACCTAGTGCTTCTTTCTTTCCTGCACCAGAAACCTCCCTCCTCCCCCCCCCCTTTTTTTTTCTCCCTGCTCCTGTGATGGATCTGCGAGTAGTTACTCATAATGTACAGGGCCTTAACTCCCTTACTAAAAGGAGCCTCCTTGCTTCCAGTCTTAGACGCTCCAAAGCTAACGTTGTCTTTTTGCAGGAGACCCACTGGACTAAGGCCCAGGCATCCCTTACTCCTTTAAGCGCTTCTCTACTAAGTTGGAGGCCTCACGCTCTTCTAAATCCAAAGGTGTTGCCATTCTAATCAAGGATGACCTAAAGGAAGATATTTTGCATGTTGAGACTGATCCAGAGGCTAGATATGTTGTTGCTATTTGCAAGCTAAATAACCGCAAATATACGCTTGCCAACCTGTATGCCCCAAACACCCAGCAGATATCATTTTTAAAAAGTACACTCAAGCTTATAGCTAAGATAAAACAAGGAACCCTGATTATAGGGGGTGACTTTAATCTACTATGGGACCCTCTTGTAGATAGAAAAGGGATTAAAAAGCCCAGTTCTGATCGCTCAGTCAGCTCTTTAGCGTGTGCTTTTAGATCTTTGATATCTCAGTACGGGCAACATGATGTACGGAGGGCAATGCATACGTCAGATAGAGACTTCACATTTTATTCGCATTTGCATAAAATGTTCTCAGGGATTGATTATTTGTTTGTGGAACTTTGGACACTGAACGAGATTCATAGCTCAAAGATAGAGTCAATACCTTGGTCTGATTATGACCCTTTAATCATTACCTTTTCGCCCCCCCCCCCCAATTGACATCAAATAGAAAATGGAGATATGCCGAATGAGTCCTGACAAACTCTAACACCTTGCAAGAGGTCAAAAACGAATTGCTTGAGTTTATACAGTTTAATGATAGGGAAAAACGGATGTGCAGTATATATGGGCCTCCCTGAGAGCATACGTTAGAGGTTCTTAATTAAGAAATTGGCCCGCATTAAGAGTGAACAGGGCAAGTCATTGGCCGAACTAACCTGCTTGTACAGGAAGCAGTCCATCCTCCTAAAATCAAATCCTAATCTGCAGGGTGCGAAACAGTTGGAGACCATCAAGGCTGAACTCAATAGACTCAAGCTAGTGAAAGTCCAAAAAACCCTTAGTAAGTTTAAACAAACTTTCTACTACCATAGTAATAAGGCTAATACCTTATTGGCATCTAAGCTCAGACTCCGGCAGACCCAACGTATCATATCCTCAATCTTATATGAGGATAAATTGGCAGTCTCCCCTAGGGATATAGGAGAGTCATTTCAGACTTTCTATGCTAAACTTTACAGTATGGGTAAAGACGATCCTGCTAATGTTTCATCCATTGAGGAGATACAGGGGCTCTTGAAGTCCCTCGGTCTCCCGATAATAGTTGAGAGAGCAGCAGAGCAACTGTGTACTCCAATCTCTATGGAGGAACTGAAAACCACTATTTCACAATTAAAGAGAGATAAAGCTCCTGGTCCTGACGGATACACAGGGCAATTCTACAAAACGTTTAGCGAGATCCTATGCCCCATACTACTAAGAACTTTTAACACTTTTATGAATACTGGATCCTGTCTCAGAGAATTTCTTGAGGAAGACATAACTACTGATTAATTCAGACATTAAACTATACTCCAAAATTTTAGCCAATCGGCTTTCTGCAGTCTTAAGTAAGATCATTCATCCCGATCAAGTCAGGTTTATCCCAGGTAGAGAGGGACCTGACCATACACGCAGACTCTTCTCTATCCTTTATGAGGCAAAGAGAAAGGGAGTTCCCCTCCTGGCCCTGGCCCTAGATGCGGAGAAGGCGTTGACAGGGTCAGGTGGGACTATATCTTGGAAGTATTGGAGACGTTTCGCATTCCCCCCCCAATTTATTAGATCGACTAAGGCCCTGTACTCGGGTCCCTCAGCCAGAGTTGGTGGGGTAGGATTTATGTCGGCCTCCTTCGACATCTTAAATGGCACCAGACAGGGCTGTCCTTTATCCCCACTACTCTTTGCAATGTCTATTGAGCCATTAGCTCAGTTAATTAGACTCAATCCTGACATTTTAGGTATAGATTTAGGTGGTTCACATCACAAGATTGCTTTGTTCGCGGATGATGTGACACTACTACTCACATCCCCCACTAGCTCGATGCCGGCAGTTTTTAAATGTTTAGAACAGTTTTCGTGCTGTAGCTTCTATAAGCTAAACTACACAAAAACTGAAGTACTACATATGAATATCCCAACATCTGATCTAGAATCGTTGCAAAAACAAATTCCTTTTCAGTGGTCACCCCACTTCTATTAAACATTTAGGCGTTCATTTAAACCCAGACCTTAATATAATGATATCTAGAATTTTTTCTGACCGCATACCAGAATTTAGAAAGCTCTTGGAAAGTTGGGAATTTAGGGAATTCTCTTGGACAGGCAGAATTGCAGCAGTTAAAATGTCGCTGCTCCCAAAAATCACGTATCTTTTCAGATGCATAACCTTGTCGGTCCCAAGACTAATACTAGATAAACTTCAAAGTCTCATATCAAGGTATATCTGGAAGGGTGGGAGACCTAGGATTGCTACTTCAGTGATCCAACAGCCTATACATAGAGGTGGGCTGGCATATCCGAGTACCTTACTTTATCATGACGCTGCTCGATTAGCCCATATTATGGGCTGGAGTATGAAAGATTTTAGATTTCGATGGCAAGAAGTCGAACAGTCGTTCCTCCCCAAAGGTTTACTTCTCTCTGACCTACCCTGGATACCAATCCATGTGCGTAAGACTCTAAAAATAGAGCACCCACTTATTATGGATGCTCTGAGACATTTGGATAACAAAAAGCACATAACGACAAATTCTCCTCACCCCTCCCCTATCTATAGAATCTGAAGTGTTCTAGTCTCAATGTGTGAAACACATGTAAATACTTGGTCGGATGCTGGTAACCTACCTATATCCTCACTATACAAAGATGGCTCTATTTTAACCTTTGATGAAGCAAGTCATAAACTTTCTTTACCTCCCTTACTCCAATTTGAATTTATCCGATTAGCCAGCATCCTCAAATCCTGGGGATTAGCAGGACAAGCAGTTCGGACACCCCCCAAGTGGGAACAAAGGTGGGATGCAGGTAAATCATTCAAAGGCTCTCTTTCATTCCACTACAATCTGATGATTTCCCCTCCTCAACTGACCAAACATAGTCAATATAGAGCATGGGATAGAGAACTTAATGTAGACACTGAGATATCAGTATGGCTTAGGGAGCTGACTAGAGCTAAAAAGTTGTTACACAGTGCAACGCTGTGGGAATTATATTACAAACTGACAACATGTTGGCATCTGGTACCGGTCACTTTGCACAAGTTCTACCCAACTTCCTCTCCCTTGTGTTGGACGGAATGTGGCAACCTAGGGACACACATACATATCTGGTGGGAGTGTCCCAAGATCAAAAGTCTATGGAGGAGTGTCTTTGGAATTTTTAGTACATTAAAGATTCCGGTGAGCATCGGCCCAGCTCTGGGTCTTCTGCATCATGGCTTTCCAGACATGACTGAAGCGGAGAGAATTCTCGCTTCCTATGTACTTGTGGCCACAAAATTAGCCATTACTAGAGACTGGAAACAGTCTCCTCCCCCAACCTTGTAAAAAGTAATTAATATTATTGATTATATACGAAATATGGAGGAATATGCCTTTCGATCCTTAAAATTGAATTATATCAAGAAATCTGGTGTAAATGGATTGAATTTAATCCTCCTTAAAGACTAAGAACAGCTTGTACTTCCGTCATAGGGTAGGGACTGCTTTTAATTTTTATTTTTCTCCCCCACTCTTTCTCCACCCCCTCCCCCCTGGAGGTTTGAAGTTGTATTTGGCTTCATATACATTTTTTATTCTTGTTACTCCCTTCTGTGAATATCCAGCAAGAGCCTAACTTAAGTGATAGTTTACACAATGTGGGCCCCTCTTGTAGCCACTGAGTTTTCCTCAAAGTTCATCTGATCCGGAAGGATCTCGCTAATGGCTACTTATATTCAATTATATAACATTTTAAAATGAGGATTCCATTTAGCCGAATGTTAATGTGCCTTACAGTATACAATGATATTTTTCTTTGTCAAATGTATTGCTGAAGTGTGAAATGATATCACTGTTGTTTATTATATTTGCATTTGGTCACATTGTAATTTCTGTCACAAGATTTTTTTTTTATATCTGTCATATCTCTAACAATCCTCAATAAAAGACTTTAAAAGAAAAAAAAAGGAAAATAATTGGGCATCGTTTTACTTATATTTTTTAGCGTCGGAAACTGCTATTAACATCTGTAGTTGCATTAAGTGGTCAATACATGATATCTTGCACTTCAAAGGCGATCATCCAGCAATGCATAAAAACAATATTACAGCAGAAACACATAGGAAACTGCAAAAGTTTACATTAATGTTTGTAATTTTACAATATACACATGTCTGTTTTGTTATGGTAAAGCGATCTCGCTGAATAAAATAAAAAGGTGTTTCTAGGGGTCGCCATGGTCGTTCTAGTACATTCTAGAGGTGTGGTCTGGATTATTCACAAATGCTTAGGCGAAGCATGTGGAATTCATAAAGACTATATTGCCCTTGTAAAGTATCTAATCTCACGGACTGGCCTGGTATTTCAAAGGTTGTCTCCTTTTAAAGGGATACTAAACTCAACATTTTTACTTCATGAAAAAACCAGCATCACAAAAATGCAAAAAAATCTCCCTCTTTCTAACATATGCAAAAAAGAAAATATGAAAACAGGAGAAATGAAAGAAACATTAAAGGGACACTGAACCCAAATTTTTTCTTTCATGATTAATTTACTCCTATTATCAATTTTTCTTCATTATCTTGCTATCTTTATTTGAAAAAGAAGGCATCTAAGCTAAGGAGCCAGCCAATCTTTGGTTCAGTACACTGGACAGCACTTGTTTATTGGTGCTGTCCAATCAGCAAGGACAACCCAGGTTGTGAACCAAAAATAGGCCAGCCATTAAAATTACATTCTTGCTTTTCAAATAAAGATAGTAAGAGATTGAAGACAAATTG
>CAJPDP010065256.1:0-10059 GCA_905336975.1 Bombina variegata variegata
TATGGAGCAGCGGTCTTTAGACTGCTGCTTCATAACTGCTGTTTCTGGGGAGTCTGAAGACTCGCCAGAAACGCAGGCCCTCAAGCTCCATACGGAGCTTGATAAATGGGCCTCTCTATCTGAATCATGAAAGACAAATTTGGGGTTTCATGTTTTTTTAAAAATAACTATTATAATATTACAACCCCACAGGGTCAAATAGGGGTGGGCACTATCTAATTGTTAATTGTATCACAAAATAATATTATTATGTTTATTTGTAATAACCCAACAAATACTGCTGAACTATACGGCGGGTCCAATAAACAAACTTTATAGTGGGAGCTTGATTTCTGCTATTGCCTCTTGTTTCTACTGCTTTTATAATGGAAATATTACAGTATAAGTTTCAACACGCGAAAACATCTAAGGAGCTATTTGTAAACAATTTAATACATTGCGTGAATAATAATAATTGTTTTTTTAACATGTACATTATCTTATGGATCCTTATTTTCAAGGTAGAAAAATCTTTGTGTCTGAGTTTCCAAGTGTAACCTATTAGTTAAAGTGTTTTTCTCCCTACAGAGAATCTAATCACAAAGATCCCATAGCAAGGCTAGACTGGGAAATCAGACCGGTCCTGGAAATTTCTGAAGACCACCCCCGGCCCAACTTCAGCATCCCTCCCCCCCAGTCAGTTACCTTCAGGATTCTAGGAGCAGCCTTGAATAGATGCTCTACACTGCACAGAAGGCTCACTCTGTGTTCTGGCTGGGAGGCTTCCTCTGTCTAGGATGTGGCCCTGCTACGCCGGTGGCCCACCGGCCCACCAGAAAATATCCCAGCATCTCAGTAGGCCAATCCGGCACTTTTCCATAGTAAAGAAAGGGCCATAAGTCAAATTTAAAATGCACAGTGATATTATTAGAATTTGGTTACAAGCATTTTTCCAGTACACTTCCACTGATATGGAGGTGGATCACATTACTGTACATTCTGACCCTGCACATGCTGATAATGATATGCTGTGTGAAATCACCAACACTTGAAGCACACTTGAAGTATATTCTTTTCAAAAATTAGTCTATTGCAAAAATGCTTCACAATGAATTTGAAGTGTGTTGCTCTACATTTCCAAGGTGAAATATTATGTCCGTTTAATAAAGCAATTGTATGCATTTTTATGTTTTCTTGAGCAATGCCATACAAATTCAACACTTCACTATGCTTTTTTATTTTTTTATTTTTAAAATTATTGAAAAATTATTTTGCATTGCCAAACAGCAGTTTTGCATCTTGTTGCTATTAGTTTTATTAAAATAACAACTTTTTAAATTATAGAGATGTGATAAGTGAGTTTAAAATCCTCCACTAAGCACAAAATATACAGAAAATAACTCATTGTGCAGTTCATTTAACAAATCTAAACAAGTCAGGAGGCTTTTCCCAGAAAACCTCTGGATGCACTGTTTCCAAATCAGCAAAGAATTCTGGTTAAGATATGCAAATTAGGTTCACAATGACTCACTTTATTACTTCAGTCTGCTTTTACGCAGACTCCCTTTATGCCATAGCAAAAACCACAAAACAGCTGTCCTGGGATGGTCTGAACCACAGTACTAACCTTAGCTAAGCTTAAAAGCTGTGTATACAGCAATGCTATGGATGTAAAAGCAGACTGAAGTAATAAAGTGAGTCATTGTGAACCTCATTTGCATATCTTACCCAGAATCCTTTGCTGCACTGGAAGCAGTGCATCCAGTGGTTTTCTGGGAAAAAAGCAAGCCTCCTGACTGGTTTAGATTTGTTAAATGAACTATACAATGAGTTATTTTTTTTTTATATTTGATTAAAATAGAAACATGTTAAAAATGCCTCAAATCGTGACTTCTTGAGATGAAGACAATAACGTGGGGAAATAAGTAAAATATTTATTATTTAGTGCCAGATTATAAGTGAAGTGCAAAATATTGCTTCCGCAAAAGATATATTTGCACTCCACTTTGTAATACCAGCACACGCAAATGTGTGCTGGTATTGCAAGTGAGGTGCAATGGGAACGTGACCTCGCATATGCATTGCACTCACAAGAGCGCGCATCCATAAGCTCCAATGGGAGCCTCGTTGTCATTCCGTAAGACATTGCATGAGAACTAGCACAGTGAAGGGGGTAAGTCACGCAGCGATGGGTAGCAATTGTAAATATATATGTATATGAATATATACGTATATATTTATGTGTTAATATGTGTATTTCAGCGCTGTTTTTTCTAACACCCCTCAGCCGCCACTTTTAGCCCCTTATAACTGCTTATAAAAAAATAACGATGTTACCATTTTTATTTTTTAAGAAATATTACTTTATTGAAATTTGGGGCCAGTTGGGGGACTTCTAGAAAATTAACCAGAGATCTGATCTCTGGTTAATTTTCTGAGTGCCAATTGCAACCGCTAGCTCACAGTAGCAATAACCAGCCACTTGTAATGTCTGGTTATTTATCGTGCGCCCGCAAATGGCCAAATTTGCCTATTTGGGGGCATGCGATAAATTAGTCCTTCACTTGTAATCTATCTCTTAATAAGTTATCATCAGTAAAAGCACATCTTGGATTGAGTCTGAAACTAGTCTGATGTATAGCCAAGCCAGAAAAGAAGAAGTTAGGGGGTAAAAAAAGAGCAAGACAAAAAAGAGCAGGGAAAAAAAAGAGGTGCATTCTCAAAATGCCGCCAGAAAACAACAATCACAATCGACAATAATACAGGGAGGGTGCTCGTGGACTCTCACCACCATGAAAGAAATTCATTTATGAGGTAAACATAAATTATATTTTCTTTTTCTTTTTTTTTGGGTTTCAAATAAGCTTTATTTGTAAAGATAAAATAAAACAGTACAATAGTAAGCAAAGTTACAAATGTAAAAGTTGTGTACATTTCGTTGTTTGTACATACAAATTATAGCTGATATTAACCACATTGTAAACATACTGTACATGTATACAACTGAATAAAGACTATAACATAAGAGTCAGAATTTCGAAAAATATGTTTTCCCATACATTATAGTATATATTTAAGATTGTGTGTGTTGTGCTGGTTGTTGTTAATACTCTTCTGAGATGAAGGTTTCCCATATTATTTTCATCTGAATATAAGAAGATTCTTGTTTATGTAGCATGTAGGCATATTCTTCTAGTTCTTGTTTTTGGTAAAATTTACTATACCAGAGGGCCAGTGTAGGTATCTCTTTACTTTTCCAATTTTGGGCAATAAGGGTCTTTATACTATTACTTGCTATGAAGATTATTTTTTTTTTGTGTGAGTTGGGAGATTGTGAGGTATGTTGTTAAGTAACCACATAGATGTATCCAATGGTAATTTTACATCTAACATTTTGGGAGTAGCTTTTATAATGGATTCCCAGAATGTTTGTATAGGAGGACACGTCCACCAAATATGCGCCATGGTGCATCTCCAGCATTTATCACTGGCGGAGGCAAATAGTTTATTCTTGAGGGTGTCAGGTACCATCTTTGAATAATTTTTAGGTTAGTCTCAATGATTTTGCTAGAGGAGGAGACCTTGGTCACATTAGAAAAGATACGGGTCTTATCAAATTGTGATATTTCTATG
This sequence comes from Bombina variegata variegata, assembly GCA_905336975.1. Lineage (NCBI taxonomy): Eukaryota > Metazoa > Chordata > Amphibia > Anura > Bombinatoridae > Bombina > Bombina variegata. Next base: position 3,613 of record CAJPDP010065256.1, read on the forward strand.
TTCGTCAGACCAGCGGTCTATGAAATATGGGGATGTCCAGGAGGTGTTGATTGTAAAAGTGAGTATACCAGGGAAAAGGTTCGTCTGATGGAAGTAGCGGATTTGCAGAGGGATTCATATGGTGTCATTGTGCGTATTAGATTTTTCCTGTCAGTGTGTTGTTGTATGTAAGAGTGACATTGGTGTAGTAGAATCCAGTTCGAGAACATAGAGAGGCCATTATCTATCAAGCTATTTGAGGAGAAAAGAGCGTGTTCGTTACCTAATTGGTATATCATAATTGATCGTTGGAGCTTCTTATGTTGTGATTTTCCCCAGTCTTGTCCCGGTGTAAAGTCTATGTTGTCTGTCAAAGGGGTTAGTTGAGAGAATCTAGATGACAGGAGGGGATTTTCTGTTAAGGTTTTGTCCCATATTCTGTAGATTTCTTGTATTATGAGATTATCTTTTATTTTCTGTGGAATTGCTGAGTTATTTTGCCAGCAAAAGGACCCTAGGTGCGCTGTATTCGTGATGTCATGTTCCAATCTCACCCATTTTTTGTGAGTGTAGTTTAAGAACCAGTTAATTATTCATTTTAGGAATGTGGCTTTCCTATAATTTTTCAAATTGGGTACTCCCAAACCCCCTGCTTTAATCAATGTACACATAAGTTTTTGTTTATTCTCGCTTTACGTTTATCCCATATAAATTTGAACATCCTGTTTTGAAGATTTGATACATAATTATAAGGTAGGGGAATTGGAAGGGCTTGAAAAAGGTATATAATACCCTCTGGGGGACATTCATTTATCTCCATGAAGACATAGCCGCTATTAAAGTAGTTTGTAGTTTTAACTAGTTAGCAATTAATCATTCTTATTTTTTGGGTGTTAGGTGTTTTCCTAAGTTTTGTAATGAAGAAGTTTGGATTCGAAATGCGCTTATGTTAGAGACTAGAGTTAGAAGATTGTCATTGCATTGTACGGTTAGAAGTTCTGATTTATTTTTGTTAATTAAAAAGTTGGAAGCCAAATGGAATTTATCTAGTCCATACAGCAATGGGGGAATGGATGAAATTGGATCTATTAAGCAAAAAAGGATGTCTTCTGCATATAGTAAGAGTTTATGACTAGTGTCTTGGATCTGGATTCCCTTAATGTCATTGTGAGATCGCACTGTAGCAGCAAGAGCTTCTACTATGCATGCAAAGAGGAGTGGCGACAGGGGGCACCCCTGTCTGGTGCCGTTTGTTATGGAAAAGGAATTTGATAATATCCCATTTACTCTGATTTTAGCAGATGGGGAAGTATATAATATTCATTATTTAAGAAATAAAAAAATCTCCTAATTGAAATTTGTGAAGAATTTCACGCAAGAAGTGCCAGCAGACGCAGTCTAACGTTTCTTCCGCATTCGCTGACACTATCACGGTTGGGATTTGTGAAGAGTGGAAATGGTTTATGAGATGGATTGCTCTAACAGTGTTATCTTTGGCTTCTCTGGATGGTATAAACCCCACTTGATCACTATCAATAAGGTAGGGAAGAATCAGATTAAGTCTATTGGCTAAAATTTTGGCATAGATCTTAAGATCTGTATTTAGTAGATATACTGGTCTGAAATTAGCCACTAAGTCTGGAGGCTTGCCCGGTTTTGGGAGGAATACTATGTGAGCTTCTAAAGCAGATTTTGAGAAGGGAGTATCTTCGATGATCGTATTGAACACCGACAACAGGTGGGGTGACAAAGTATCTTTAAATATTTTATAATACTGGTTAGAGAATCCATCTGGTCCTGGGGCTTTATTAGAGGGTAGATTTTCAATTACCTCTAATAGTTCACCTTGTGTAATCTGTTTGTTTAGGTTCTGCTTTTGGTCTGATGTAACTGTTGGGAGGTTAATGTCAGAGAGGTATTTTTCAATGATCTCGAATTTGTTGTTTGGAGCTTTTGATTTGAGGGTTTTGGTAAGAAGGTATTGATTAATTATACAATTGTGAATAATATGATCTAAATTCTTCTGCTATTTTTTCTGAAGTATAAACTACTTTGCCTTGCTTATTTTTAAGTGTTAGAATGTAATTCTTATGAATTTTTCTTCTCAGCTTTCTGGCTATAAGTGGGTCGCTCCTGTTACTACCTTCGTAATATTTTTTATGTAGTTTGAGGGCGTTCTTTTTACATTCTTTTCCCATTAAAAGATTGATCTGTGTTTTACATTCAGCAATATTTTATATTAATTGTTTATCATTAGGGTTTATTTTAAGTTGGGCTTCTAGATTTGAGAAGTTAGATAATGTATTGTTAAGAAGTATGTTATTTTGTTTGGTTTGATGTGCCTTGATACTAGTTAGTTTCCCACGGATGAGCGTTTAATGTGCTTCCCAGAGTAATCTATTGTCGTCTACTGAAAATTTGTTAATAGTGAAGTATTTACTCTATGACTTCTCGAGTAGTGTGTAGTGTGGGAAGGGTTTGTGTGGCCAATTAAAGGAGCAACTCACTATGGAGTGGTCTGACCCAGAATTGGGAAGGATATCAATATGTTCCACCTTGTTCAGACTAGTTACATCTACCATAAAGTAGTCTAGTCGAGAATATCTGCGGTGGGAGTTAGAATAAAATATGTAGTCTGCACCCTCTGGATTATTCACTCGCCACACATCATGAACCGTCAGTTCTTTCATGCAGTTTTTTACTGTGTTTATTATTTTGTGTGAAACAGATGAGATCTTGTTGGAGTTGTCTAGGAACGGGTTTAGTGTAAGATTAAAATCTCCGCCCATTATTAGAGTACCTTTGGCAACTTCCAACAATAATTTGGTTAAAGATTTAAAAAATGAATCTTGCTTCAGGTTAGGAGCATATATGTTTGCTAAAGTCACCATTGAATTGTAAAATTTTCCCACCATTACAATGTATTGGCCTGTTTTTTGGGGGTTTTTTTTTTTACTTTTTAACAAGCTTTATTGTTCATATCTTTCAAATATACAGAATTACAATACATTTTTCAATGCTCTTATTTTGAAGATGACACTCCTTACATTACAATGTCATACACAAAATTATATCATAATTAGAACATAAATTTAACCATTATAACGTAGGAGGAAATGTTCAATTTTCCAAGTCAAATAAACTCTAATATCTTTGGTTTTCCATAATCGTATCTTTCTTTCTAAAGCTTGACATTTTAGTACATTCTAATCAACAATAGATAATCAGAGACCAACAAGAAACATGTAGACAGAGTCATAACACAATAATACATTCAGCAACACCAAATGCTCTATATACATATTATCTGATCAAACAATATAACAAAAAAGAATCAACTAGGTGGGAGGGGGAGGGGAAAAAAACAAACATAAAAACAAACAGAGCCCGCTATGGATTAAGTTCTGCCCCAACTTTGGGGAAATAGGCCTGCTAAAATATTAATCATAACATATTCTGTATTCCTAAGAGGGGCTATCAATTGTATTTGCACATTCACAGATAATGATAAAATTAAATTTTTTCATTTATTAAAAAAATTTGCTAATTGAAAATTGGATAAATCTCGTAAGGAATACTGTTCTGACATACATTGTTTGATGAATCCATTTTTGCAGGCCACCAATGTAGGAGCTTTCGCTCCTTTCCATTCCTTGATAATTAGATTCCTAGTTAAAAAAAAAAGTTGTATTAACTAAATCATTTTCTTTATGTCTTTCTGAATATTTTACTAGAAAGAAGACATTTAAAAATTTGAATATCAAACTCTATAAGGAGCTTCCTCTTTAGCCAAAAATTAATTTGCCTCCATAACTGAAAAATCTTTGGACACAGCCAGAAATAATGAGTAATATCTGCCTTCTCTGCACTGCACTTGGGACATGCTAGATTGGATCCATACCATCTGGTTAAGCTGGCATTGGTTATATAGACTTTCCTAATCAATTTCAGTTGTGATTCTCTCCAATTAGTGGGCACCCAAAATTTGTTGCTTATTTTAAAGGATTGTTTTATTTTGTTTTATTTCCTCTATCGTTAAACTAGGAAACTCTTTTTGCTACTTGTCTTTTATCGCCGTCAAATACTCTATATTGAAATTGATAAAAATACTCTCGATTGAAATTGATGTCTTGCCACTTTTGTATAATTTAATAGCACTATCTAAAATTCCCAGAGACCAATTAGAATTGTATTTAGTTTGTAAATTATTAATAAAGTGGCGTATCTGTAGGAAAGCAAAAAAATAATTTTTTGTGAGATCATAAATTCTGGCTCTACTTGCAAAAGAGTTAACTGTCAGATCTTCAGACAAAAATTGTCTAACATATATTAGGCCTTTAATTTTCCAGCGGTGGAATACTGCTTGCGTAAAACCAGGGTAGAATTCTGGATTACCGCTAATACTGAGTACATCCGTACAAAAACCTTCACTCGAGAACAGACCTGCTGCCATGCTTTTCTTGTAAATTTAAATATTAACATATTCAAGATTCTCTTGGGGATTTTATTTATAGGACAGTGTAAGAGATTAAATGGTGCAATCAATTATTTTCTATTTGGTCAAATGTTAAATATTATTGGGCTGTTATCCAATCCATTGCATATTTAAACGTGGTTGCTAGATTATAGGCTTCTATGTCTGGAAAATCCAGACCTGCAACTATTTTATTATGTTGTAATTTATCCAAAGCAATCCTCAACCTTTTCCCCGCCCATATAAATTTGGAACATTGTTTTTTGAAACATATAATATCTTTTTTATATAATAGTAGGGGGATATTTTGAAGTAAATATAGAATTTTAGGAAAAAGAATAGACTTAAGTAACATTACTCGAGCCGTAAACTAAAACTTTTGCAATCTTCAAATACTTTAGGATAATTTAATTCATAACAATCCTTCATATTTTTAGACAATATAATACCTAAATATTTAATTTGTAATGTTTCTTTAAAGGGTAGTGGCCTTTTAAAATCAAGTGGCTTATTTAACCATAACAATTCTGACTTTCCATAATTAATCTTATAGCCTGATATCTCACCAAATAGCTGAATTTCTTTTAACAATAATGGCAACTTTTTTCTATATCACTCAGAAATATCAGCAAATCATCTGCATATAATGAAAGGATAATTTTTTGATCTCCAATATGGATACCAGGCAAACATTCTCTTAAGAGAATTGCAAAAGGTTCTATTGATAGGTTAAATAATAACGGCGATAAGGGGCATCCCTGATGAGTCCCTCTTTGTAACCTAAAGTTCTCCGGCGTAGTCCCGATAACTACAACAGCTGACATTGGGTTATTGTACAAAACTCTTATTAGATTTATGATGTTGTCTTTAAATCAAAATTTATCTAGTGTCGTAATGAGATGATCCCAGCTGATATAGTCAAAAGCTTTTTCGGCATCGACTGATAGAATTGCCACATCCAACATCTCACCCCCACTCCCATTTTTTATTTTATTCTGAATATATTCCATTATCAACATTGTTTTCCGTATGTTTTTGACAGGTTTCCTCCCTGGCATAAAGCCAGTTTGGTTTTCATGAATAATATCAGATATATGTGGTTTCAGTCGATTGGCTATTATAGAAGTTAGTCGCTTATAATCTATATTAAGTAAGGATGTTGGACAATAAGATGCAGGATTTTCTGTGTCTTTATCTTTTTTAAGAATAAGTGAAATGTTGGATGCGGCAAAACCTGTCGAGCATTGATTATATTGTACAAAATAACTAATATATAAACTATGTAGCATTGGAGAAATTTCTTCTATTAATATTTGGTAGAATTCTGCCTGTAATCTATTAGGCCCAGGAGCTTTATTAATTTTAAGACTTTTTATTCCCTGTTCGGTTTCTTTTAACAAAATTGGGGCATTGATAATTTCCATTATCTCTTGTGATAATTTTGGTAGTTTAACTTTGTCCCAAAACTTATTTTTTGCCTGCAGTATATATATTTTTAAAAAACTCTAAAAAAATCTTCTGTATCTCTTTATTTGTAGTGAATCTACTTGATCCCTGTTTGATTGTTGCAATGTTGTTTTTTGTTCTACTTTTTGTTATATGTGCTAGATATTTAGCGGACCTTCCCCTAAAGCCTCCATACAGTGCTCTTATACCCATATTTTCCTGTATCATATTCACAGAATTAGAGAGCTGTTCCTCCTGCTGTTTATTTTTCTTTTTGATCTTACAAAGATAGGCCTTTATCTCACCCCTTAAGACTGCTTTTCCACATTCCCAAAACACTTCAAATTTATTTTTATAAGAATGATTATGTATTGTGTATTCTTGCCATCTACTCTTGAGCCAGTTTTGAAATGAATTGTTTCGTGATAAATATTTTGGGAAGAATAGATCATTAGTAGGGTGTCTTTGATAGGTTTTTAATTCAATATCTAGTAAAATTATGGCATGGTCCGTTATCATTATGTCACATATCTTTGTTCTTACTTTCC